>JAUKPP010065047.1:2481-16421 GCA_032273245.1 Phyllaplysia taylori
TTTTTAATTAAGTATCTCCCCCCCCCCCCCCCCCATTTTCAAAATTTGTGCACAGAAAATTTGAAACTTAAAATATTTGAAAATGCTTTTGAATAACTTTCTACTGAGTTGCTGCTGTATTTTATAGAAGTTTTTACTCAATTTGAATCCTGATCGTCTTGCTCAGTGATCCATTGCATAAATGATAGTCTTACTTGTATCGAAATGTTTTATGGTACATACAGATACGTCTTCTTATTGGCAATTTATTTCATTGTCCCGAAGATAGGATCTCTCAGGATTTGACTCAACAGTTATATCGTTCTCTTGTATAATGGCAAAACTATTGTCTGTATGTCGTTGGACCTTACTGCGTGTTTTCAGTTCACTAGTGCATCTATTGTTTGATTTTGATCTACTTTACATTTGTTGAGGACATGTGATCTTTCTGTGTGCCTGGCCTTTTGATGTTACAACACATTTTGATAAAAATGTACATGTGTATATCTTTGAATTTGTGCTTATGACAAAAGATGCTCTATACAAGGAGAAATTTAATACTCCTTTAAGATGAAAACTTGGTGTTGTGTCTCTATGAGGATAGTATTTTTCTGTCTTGTTTTACTGTGCTTCCCTGCTTGAAGTTGAAGTTTCAGGTACCGGGTAAACCGGGGTGACAAGGGCAGCCTTCTTGGAAAATGTTTTGACTACATGTATTTTTAGAATGAAATAGAAATTCGTAAATAGTCAAAACATTTTCCAAGCAGGGTGTCTTGGTCACCCTAGTTTACCCTATCACCTTTTTCATCAAACTACACTATAGAGTTAGTTGATTTGTTGTTTCTTTAGTTTAATATCTTGCAACATTTTATCATGATCATTTATTAAAAGAATTTTACTGCTATCCCCAAATAAGACAGGGGAGTGAGCTGGGAATTTTTTTTTAAAAATCACAGCGAACCTCCCAGGAATTGAACCTTGGACCTCCTTATTTATATACTGATGCTCTTTTACTCTTGGCATTGGTAGTCTAGTGCTTAGGCTGCCAGGCTCATAATCGGGAGGATGCGGGTTTGAATCCCAACTCGGGCCCGATGTTGTGTCCTTGGGAAAGGCACTTTACACAAATTTTCCTCACTTCACTCAGGTGTAAATGGGTACCCGGCTATAGACAGTGAACGATCTTGTCCATATGTTAGTGTTTGAGCGCTTGTAAAATGGCAGCTTGCACTGTATGCTTCTCAGGAAGTTGAGAAGGTTTCTGAGTGACTTTGGTCTGCCAGGCTAATAATGATTGTAAGGCGCATAGAGTCGGGGATTGGGATATGCGCTATATAAATGCAATCCATTATTTCCATTATTATTATTACTCAGCTATAGAATAGACATGTTAAAATAGCCAAAGAACCTGGTGCCTCTATAAATAAATAGCTTCTAACTATCTGAACTTGGTTGTAAAGGCCAGTGCCTCATGTTGAGATATAAGTGTGCTGAAAGATGGGGATAATAATGAAATAAAATTAATAATGGATCGCTTTTATATAGTGCGTATCCCAATACTGGCTCTATGCATGTGCTTTAGAATGTATTATTACTATTAGTGAGGTAATTTATGTATTTATTAAATTTATCTATTGTCTATAACTGAAATCAAACTCGAGACTTGCCAAATATCTATTATTACAGTGGAATCCACGTCTGAAGTTGGATAATTGTTGAAATGCAAAAAGATCTCTCTCAGAAAAGGACTCTTCGAATTTTACAAATTAGTCAACCAATTATCAGGCTTTTTTCTTCACTGCTTTATGCCTACCCTTACTAAAAAAGGACCCTGAGGCTGTGGTGTAATGGTTAGGCTCTTTGCCGCCTGTCATCCAAAAGACACGAGTTCGATCCCTCATGTGGACGATGTGCATTTTGTCTGCTGTGAATTTTTTTTAAAAACTGGTAATCTAACCTAACCAAAGACTGGCAGAAAGAGTGCCTGAAGTCGATATGAAAAATTATACGGTGAAAACCTGTATAGCTAAAGTTAGGGATCGATACATTGCATGCATTCGAGGGGGAAAAGGGGAGGGGGGCGTCGTCGAAGTCACAATGGGTTGTCACAAGGGCAAAGAAGCAAAAACTAAAGTCTCAAAACAAAAATTCAATACCACTAATAGACTGTAGACGGCTTTGTCTATAGTACATGTAAGCTTATATTAGTGGTATCGCATTTTGTTTGATTTGGTTTGGTTACCACTTTTACATCCCTTGAATCTTATTCATACACAAGAACATAAGACAGTATTCTATGTTGTTGGCTCAATGCTTTATTTTTCTCTTTTCCTTGTGATTAGTGAGGTGTTGTAGTTGCACACTTTTACATTGGTGAGGCTTGGGGATTAACGTATCAATAATGCTGTCATTCTGAAAATGGAGACTATCACAGTATACAGGTGAACCCATTCAACGACCACCTGTATAAGACGACCACCTGAAAAAGCGACCAGTTTCCATTGACTCTCAAATTACGTGTTTTTTTTATACAATATCCCTCTCTAAACGGCCTCCTGTCTAAAACTACCACTTTTTTCTTGACATTGGTTGGTCGTCTTAGACAGGTTTGACTTTAGTAGGTACCAGTTGCTTTGTGTATAGGCCTATATAGAAGTATTACATGAAAGAGTCGAGCCAGCATTCGCTATATAAACCACAGCCTCTTTCACAGTACAGCAGAGGGGGAAGGTCGGGGAAGAGGGAGGTAAAGTATCCTCGCACAGCGCAATGGTCTTAAGTGAAAATCCTTAGCGATTCACCGGAAGATTTTAAGGCTCTGACTCTCCATCGGAGAAAGACGTAAAATAAAGCTGTCCAAAATTAGAGACGCCAGCTTCTCAGACTGTTTAAAAAACATTTGACCTTGTCAGGGGGCGACAAACCAAAACCAACCTCCACAGCAGAATCCCTTACACTTTACAGTGCACAAGAATTGTTGTAGCAGTGGTTCCTACTGTCAAAACCAACCCCATGCCTCGTCATCTAAAACTAGCTTGCTTGAACTCCGATTTAACTTCAAGACAAAACAATGACGTCTATCACTTTTTGGTTTGGTTTTGGTTTAACGCCCCATGCAACACTGTAAGGTCATTTACGAGGCGGTATCATTTAATGAACAAAAGACGCCTTAGAATTTTCCATCAGTCTTGGTTACCAGTTTTACGCCCCTTGCAACACCGTAAGGTCATTTAAGAGACAGGCTACTTCGACCCTGCCTATACTATTATTATCAGGGGCAACCCTGGCTGAGTGGGAAAAAATCCCAGCAGAAAAAAAACACCGCAGATTGTCTGCAGGTGGGATCGAACTTGGGTCTACCGCATGATAGATGAAGAGCCTGACCGTTACACCACAGACGCTGGCCTACAGGTTTATTTCCCCAGAAAATTTTTGATGGCATTGAGGTATCGTAATGACCTTCTGGCTGTATACATCTTGATGTGGGAACGACTGAGAAACTGCGTACTGAATTACATGTATACAGAACCCAAAAGTTGACCGGCGTCTGTGGTGTAATGGTTAGGCCCCTCGCCTGTCACACAGAGGACGTGAGTTTGAGGCCCGGATGGGGCAGTTTGTTTGATTGAGTAAACAGAAACATCTTCGGTTTTCTGCTGGGACAATATCCCTCTCAGTCCGGGTTGGCCCTGACAGGCAGGGTCCAAGTAGTCTGTCCATTAATTTGATTAAATGACCTTTTAAAGTGTTGCAAGGGACGTTAAGCCAAAACCAAACCAAACCAAAACCAAAAGTTGTAGAGCCTAAGAACTCATCATCATAAAATCGGGAGAAACATAAAACTCACGAAACAAGAACAACCCGCTTTTCTTTTTTTTTTTATCAATCAAGTCTGAATAATACAACATTCAGCCTATTTTGCTGCAACAAGCATCTCACACTCTATTCTTGTGGCACAGTGCATTACGAGCGTGGCTAAAACCAAGTGACGTGTGGCCTCCCATTGATACTGCTTTTCTAGGCTGCGCTTCGATTGCACGATGGGCACTGTGGACATGGACTACGTCACAAGGACGCCCGGTACGCTTTAGAAGCTCATCTCATACACCTTATAAAATCTCTGATGACATCTAGACTAAGATGCAAGAAGCTAGGCAACAGAAAGACTCGACTGAGGGCTCTCGTCGTCTAGAGATTAGGGTGTTTGCCTCTAGCGCCAATGTTCCCCGATTCAAATCCGGGCAGTGCCGGCATGTTATCCCTAATTCATTTCTTTTTCTTCTATACCTTATCTACCCTTTCAACTACCTGTCTGGCTCTTCCTCTCACTCGCTTCCTTGTCTCCTCCTACTCCTTGCTACTGTTGTCGCCTGACTTTGCTTCTCTTCTTCCTCGTCTACTCCTTCCCTTTCAAAGGTAGGTAAGATCAAACACCTAGTCTTCTTGGACAAGGACGAAAAATTTCAGAGGCCCCGTGTGCATGTTGCGCATGTTAAAGATCCCTTGGTGGTTGGAAAAGGAGAAGAGTAAGGCCTATTAGGCCGCCGCCCAGGGGAAATTCAAAATTAATTCCTACCCAAATACTTTGGAATGGCTCTCGGAGCCGAAATGACCTTACAGAGTCGATGGAGCCCTAAAACCCCAACCAACTGAAAAAACAAAGACCCGACTAAATGCTCTACTCTGCAATCAGTTGTATTCGCATTAGCTCACAAAATCACATGCTGGCAGGGTTTTAATTAAGCTGAAAATGACTAACTTGGTGAATTTACGCTATTATGTAATGGAGCATTTAGTCGAAAAAAACTGACGAGTAGCTTCGTGCATCCCACTACTAATCAGTAGTTTGAGTCATGACCTCTGTCTAAAGACAGTGTGGCCAGAGAGCCTATGGTTTGAGAGAAGAAATGAAGCTTCTAAACGCCAAAATGGGTCATACAATCTAAGCACGGTTACCAAAAGAAAATTCGGCACCGAAATTACCTAAAAGTGTCCATGAAGCCGTGAAACCAAAAACAAGCAATAATAACAAAACAAAATATAAAAACCAATGACAAAAGAAAATGTGGCAAATGTGAATGGTGATCCGCGCTTGGTTATTGTAACCCACGCTTGTTATTGTAATTCGCGGCCACGTTCGCAATGCACTGTTGTCAGGGACCGTTTCTCCTCTCAATATATTATAGGCCCTCTGATATGACCCATTTCCACTTGTCATTTTCACCATTGTCAACTACAACTACAATTTTCTTATCTAAACCACAACTTGCAGCATTCAAGTCTACTTTCTAAAACTTCTTAGCAGCCCCATAATGATAAATAGTAAAAGAGTAAGAGGTATGGTTGTTGTGTCACTTTCAGAATAAGTTCTCCTGTGGAGGTAGACCTCTACCACTAGCGCTCTCTCTCATTGGAGAGAACAATGAAAAGTGTCAAATCAAAGAAAAACTACAAGAAAAAATATTTTGGAACATAAAATGTCATGTGAGCAATTTGTTCACAAATTCACAATTTCACTTCACCATTCTCTAGCCTTCATCAAGTACACGTATATACAATTCACAAGAGTAACCTTCCCAATACATGTATGTCACTTTTTAAACATATCATATGTTGTGAATGCTTTGGAAAAAAAGGAAAAAATAGAGGTGTCAACTGGATAAGAAAAAAAAATAATCTGGAAATCCAGTTATTCTTCTCTACTTATTACACAGAAGAAATATTCTGTGACTTTTAAGCTGTTGAAATTGCTTAGAATGGACCCAAGAGCGGTTACGATATCTGGATTTCCGGATTTCTCTGGAAAATTGGTACCTCTGAAAACAAGAAAACCATGGAGAAACTTGGGTGGAGTAAAGGAAACAGAACAGGACAAAACTATGATGTAAAGTATTCAGATCAATTTTAAAATAAAGGTCAAAGCCTTGACAATGCAGTACCATTCGATATCATAATTGTGTCGTGCGTTCTGTCTGCGTCGTAAGTCGCAGATCCTAAATAAAGAAAAAGTCCTATAAAGACAATCTCGGCAATGAATAGTAGATTTTTTTTATTGACTTTTTTCATACAGTTTTGTTATAGGTACATCGAGAAAACTCCGTCATTTTTTGCCTGGAAATTTACACTAATGTTTGCTATGTGACACTGGCAATTGCCAAGAACACATTTTCCAACTAATAATAATAATGGATTGCATTTAAATAGCGCATATCCCAGTTACTGGCTTTATGCGCTTTACAATATTACTACTCCGGCAGACCAAGGTCGCCCAGAAACCTTCTCAACTTCCTGGGAAGCAAACAGTGCAAGCAGCCATTTTACAGGTGGTCAAATGCTAACACTAACATACCGACAAGACCTTCTTCTGTCTATAACTGGGTACCCATTCACACCTAGGTGATACCAATTACTCTACATGGCCTAAATGCGAGTTACGACTCATTCGGACTGGTCGCACGACATATTATACAGTACCGTAGTCTACTCATAAGGTCAAGGCCCTTGGGAGCAATGAAACCGTGGGATTTTAGGCAAACGGGACACGAGCCAAACCATCAAAGGGAAGACTTGGGATAGTTCGGCTAGGAGGACCATTTCATACCTTCACGTAATCCTGTCGGGGAAGACGTTGTGGCCTACCCCCACCTCAACCAGCATAACAACAGGGATTTGATGTTCATGAGACTAGTTACGCTAAGGACAGTAATGTGAAAGTTGATAGTGTACACCTCGGCCCCTGTTTAGTAAAATATTTCATGAAATGCAGGACCATAGGCAACTCAGTCCTTTCAGAGCTGGACCGGGACCTTAGAGGTGACTTACATAGCAAAAACTCTGTTTTCTTAACTGCGGGAAATTATGCGAATCGGGATCAAAAGCGGTTGTATTTTAGTATTCTTAGGCGTAGACTACTGTATACATGTATATACACATAGAGCCAACACTTAGTTTAATCTATGAGCAGAATGTCATGACTTTTCATATTTTGAAAAGAAGAAGTAGGATTCACGCATGTGGTATAAAGCATTCTTCTATCAGCTATGGTCAACCTCTAGTGCTAGCTGCAAGAAGCTATCGCTTCTACTCCCAACTAATTCCTAAGAATATCGTTAACAGACAGCGATGTCCATGCGGCACTGACATCTACACAGCACAGCATATAGGCCTACTTCAAAGCTGCCCATTGCAGAAAGCAACTAGGAGGATGGATCAGCCAAATCCTAGGCAAGGAGCTCTGACAATCATACGGAAAGCCTGGAGGACCTGTGGCGAACAACAGTCTTCGTGCTAGAGACTAGGCTACTCATCTAAAGATGACCAATAAGAAGATGATTCCCACTACAGGGTCCCCACCCAAAACCTGAAATTTTTTATACGGACGCCCTGCATAAAAAACGGGTCATAGAAAGCTAGATGAGAAACAGATTAAAGTTACATATGTAAAGTTTGTCATATTTCCTTAAATGGATAAGTAATCATTGCTTAGTGTAAAGACTTGCAAAAAGAATATCTATATTACCATTATGATAAAACGCTTATTATACCTTTAATAGTTTGAATTCTTTGCCATCAGATGATTACATTGTTCAAATTTTAAGACATTTTGTTTCCCCCGACTTCACGACCCATCACAAAATTCCCAACTTCTTCACGATTTCCCAACCGGGTGGGGACCCTGACACTACTGATCATTCGGCCTACACCCAACTTAGGGAATTTAGAAATTTTTACCAAAAACGTAATATGTACATGTAGGCCTACTCTTAAACATCAAAGAATCTTCCTACACTTTGTGACAAAACGAAAAAAGCTGTTGCAAAAAACATCTTCGAAAGACAAATTAGAGGAAGATCAAAGTAGGCCAAATTTGACGACCCTTTGTTTTAAAAGTATTGCTTGATGGATTTCGACCCCAAAACTTCATATAGATTTAAATGATCAGGTTGAATAATATTGCATCAAATTCTATTTGCCATCTTATTCAACATACAGCTGCTCTTCTGGATCTAGTACTTCTGTTCCTTTATTTTAAACTGTCATTATTTTTTGTGCCTCCAAGTATACTATAAGAGCAAAATTCCTTCCAAGAGGTGGTGAAATGAGCATCAACCAAATGAGTCTGATTATATTTGTAACATTAATTTAGAAAAAGAATAGTAAGACATCAAATCTTAAAAAGAAAATGAGAGGGATGGAATGACTTTTCTGAATAATTTGTAATATCTTTGGGAGTTAAAAGGGAAAACCAAAGTGGGTACAGATGTCGGAGCTTATATACTTTCAAAACCTAAGAAATTGACGTCAAAATTTGTACGATTGATTTTTCACTCCTTTTCTTCATGGCAGTTGGATGTTGCAAAAAGTGTTAAATTTCACTTTAATGTTGCTATTTTCAGATTCCTACATAAATTTCTTTCAATCTGTCACCACGCACATGCATTTTTTTTCACAAATACCGCGACTCTGTTTTCGGTAAAAAAGTGTCCCGTTTCTTTTGACGCTCAGTATACTTATAAAAGCAAAAGATAAGCTCCTTACTCTTCGCATCAATGTCAAGCATATATTATTGTCTAAAAAGAAATTGCGCTGTTTACTCACTGCAAAGCACTTCAGTTGGAGAAAGCATCTGGATTAAAGTACACAAAGGTCAATTCAAATTTCTGATGATACCAGGCCTTGTCTGTTTTCCCTTTGTTATCTTACAGCCATTATGACGTCGATGAAAACAGAAGGTAGGCAAAGGCAACGCTTTGACCCTACCTCATTAACCATAACATTGATCAACAAACATTGGCACACGTGTTGCTGTCACAGTAGTAAAAGCTTTTTGTAATAAGAACTGATTAAAAAGAAATTATAGTAAAATAAGAATGTCGGAAGAGAGTGACACAAAATGCCTCACACAAAAAAACCAACAACCAAAAAAATGTGCAAAATTGTCACTGGAAGCACTATTGCATTAAAAGGTCACTCAACTGAGAAACTTTAAAAAAAATCTTTTTACTTGCCTTTCAAAACATGGCACAACAAAGATTTTTGCTTAAAAACTTTGATAATCTGAATGAATTGCTTGCAGTTTTGTTATTTTCATTTCTTGTACTCATGCCTTGTATTGTGACTTAAATGTTCACATTTTTTTGCCACAGGATGACAAAGTTGACAATCACTTGCTCTAGTTTTTTCAAACATGCAGTCACAGAGGAAAACTAGTAATCTAACAGTAAAACACCTAACTAATTCAGATCATGTCTTTTTAAGGTGTTGGTACAAAATTGTTTTGAGCAAGATTTTCATTAAGGAACTTTTTTATTCCTCTTCACACAAAACAAGAAAGCAAGGACATAGGAATTTGGAATCCGAATGGAAAGCGCGTTCCCCTAACAAACGGGACAGATGGCTCATGCATGTAAACTGCAGAGCACACATCATAGCTTTCTATTAGAGGAGAGAGATGTTCCTACATCACCTCCACATTTGACAATCTTTTGTACAACGGCACATTGCAAGAAACAGACTCTTATACTTGACTTCAATAACAGATTATAAAGCGCATAGAGCCCGCTTTTGAACGAAGGATATATGTGCTGTATAAATGCAGTCATTATTATTATACTGTGTGAGAATTGCTGCTAAAAAGGGTGTGAAAATAATCTTGCGAAAGGATACAACAACAGTGACAGCTAAACTTTCCACACACTTCCACCACTATTCATCCCTATCATCAGATAGAATGATATATAATACATTGGCTCCACACAAAAAAAATCAGCATGAGTTCAACAGAATTAACTCCCACTTGGGAAAAAACAAGTGCATCATCTAATCATTATACAACAATAACAACAATAATAATAAAAGCAATGTCAATGGCACTTTCAGTTAAATAAGAAAATGTCCACACTCTTCAACACAGTTGACATGATAGAAACACATTTTCTTCAATAGAATCATCTACATTGGGCTCTCCTAGGAAATTAGGAGCCCACTAAAAGGAACAGCAAGACAAACAAAGGCATTCAATTAATTCATACTCACCATAGTGGCTAATCAAACTCATGCTTTTCAAAAAGCTTGCTATACCTGAGAGACATACTTGTAGACTACAAAAAGTCAAATAGTCTGTAGAGTAAACATAGTATATGTGAAATATATTTATCATCAAGGTGTACTTGGTATGTAATATTATCGTGTGAAGAATGATTTGACTATGGAATTGAAAGGTGGGAGCTGAAATGAAGTCCTGAAACCATTCATGGGGACATTGACCAAGTTGGTATGAGACAGAGCTGGAAGTGCTTTGTTACTGTCCAAAGAGTCATGAGGTGTGGGAGGTAATGAAGAAGTTTTTTCACAAAACAAGTTAGATATACATCCCCCACCTCCTTTCCAAAAACGGAGCTAATGTCAATAACCTACGAAAGAAATGAGCTGTTAAAGTAATGAGTCACCAACTAACAAAAACAAAATGAATAATCCCAATGCTTGAAATATACAAGGGATTTTTTTGTCTAATAACTTTGATAAGGAGACTAAAAAAGAAAATAAGGAAAAAAATTGGATCTTTTCTCAAATTCATTCTTTAATGGTCTATATAGCAAATTTTGTGACCAAACTTATCATAGGTACATAAAATAAAGGTTTGAAAGTAAATCAATGATCCACAACCGTGTGATGTGTGATATGGTTCTTGGCATTTGACTCTATTTTTTAATTCGATTTCACTTTCGATAGAATTTAGAAATAATCATAAAGAGAAAACTATCCAAGACCTGCAGTCACTGACTACAAACGACCTCAGAAAATTTCCCAACAAACGGTAGGGTGATACAAATAAAAATTCCTATGAACTTCATAGGTATCTAATGTGATCATTTCATCTGCAGCGTACTTTGTGGAGTTTTATAGAGGAAAACCTATCATCGCATGAGATCATAAGGGAAGCTTGTGGTGAAGCTTGTATGAATATGCTATATATATTATACATTTATGGGTTTATAAAAAGCACCACAATACGAGAAATACATACGCAACACTGGAAGAATACGGTTTTGAGTAGAATGTTATAGACTGTGCTGTATGCACAGTAAAAGCACAGTCTGGGATCCAGGACAGGAGAAAAGTTATGTGGTAATGAGCGTACGTTGTCTTCCTTGCACATTGAAGACAGAGACTCTGCTCTACATATTGCTGGCTCAGTGTAAAACTCCAACAAACGCCATTTTTTTCGTTAAAAGTTTTTTTCCCCAAATCAACTACTAGACCATCATGCATCTTATTACAAATGCTCACAGCTCTGTGATAAACAGATCTGAAATAATCAAAATGGGAATCAATATTCAATTTACAGTGAACAATTTGAAAACACAGAAAGTTCTTTGACTCCCCTGTAAATTCACAAAATGGGGCTTGTCGGAATTTTACACCAGCCAATGATATCACTTGTATCTTGAAATACCCAAGACTGCTCAAAGACGACAAATACGCATTGACTCATTGTCATAAAATAGGCACTGCTTTTATTTTCACCATCTTCAAAAACCAGCATCTGCAGTATCAGAAGAGGATACTCCGATAGGAACATGAAGTTTGTCTGATACAAGTTTCTGAAGTTCACATCCATACTCTTCCTTTTAACATGCTGTTGTGGCAGTAAAAAACACAGAAATGGGTGAAATTGTGGAAAAAATGTTGCTTGGAACACAATAGCATATTCATGAGTAGTTTTATAGCACGACAGCGTAAATATGTGAAGCTAACTGACAAACAAGTTACTTCTCAGAAATTTGGTTATACAGACACATTATGCATCAAGGTAAAGGGCTTTTGTGGCCCTACAAGCCATTGAACAAATTGTTACTAGCTCTATTTTCTTAAAAAGCTGTCAAGAATTCAATTAAGAGGGTCTGAAAAGTATGGTACCAGGAATAAAGAAATTTAAAATTGAACTTTTTTAACAGAAAGTGACTTAAGCTTGTTATCAAGTAAAGAAACACAAGTTTTGTAGTTTATGTAACTGATGAAATGTTACAAAAGAAATTTTGAACACAGAAAAAAAGCAATAGCTTAGAATATAAACTCTTTGCCCACATCGAATTTCCATGAACATCTCCATCCATAGATTGCAAAAAGTAACCCATTTTGTCTGCTCAATCCACGTTCATATAAACAAAAACAAAGAGGGCAGAATTGATAAATTCTTCTGTTCCTCTAGTTTAAGGCTTCAAGTACTAGTCATTTTCTCTTCAAGTAAAATTTTTCCACGAAAAATACCATCACTGCAGAGTTTACTTAAATATTTAAGATTTATGTCATCAAACTAGCTTTCTTCTCATTTACACTCCAGAAATTCTGATGGACTCACAGCCCTCCTGCCTATACTCATGTATAAGACAACTTGTGGATAAAGATGTTGGTGGGAGACTTTGCTTCTCGAAAGTGACACAGTAACATGACATAGAGCCTAACTTCCAACCGCAAACCATAATTCACAAGCGATCAGGAGTTCAGAACTTTACAGGTAATAACAAGACATTGCTGGCAATTAGATTTGACTAACTTGTGTTATCAGAGAAGGGCAGTAACTAAGGAAATGTGTACTACCGAGTTCAGTGGAATGGTTGTCCTAAATTTTTTCACAATTTGATGTTGATTTTTCAGGATTATCTCGTGGATAAAAAGGGGGCACCGGGGTAGACTTGCATGTCCAAAAATCATGTAAATATCTCGGTCTTATACATGAGTATATACGCTTAGTGTCTAGGAAAGTACATCAAATCTCTCAGTAGCTTCTATCTATATAGAGAATGCCCATAAAGCCAAGGTAGATGATACATATGGCTGATTTTCTGGTGAACAAATAAGACGAAACAAAGAGAAGCAGGGGGGTGCTATAAGTTCTTATAATCAGTTTTGTACAAGAGACGGTATTTAATTTATTCAGACATAACATTCAAAACATTCTGAATATAGTGAAGGCAAAACATGGATCATTTGAATAAAGATGAAAGACCCGTTACAAGCAAAACATGGCCAAAGGAAATCCTCTTGAGTTAATAGCTACCATGGTACTAATTCTGTATTTATATCACTAGCCTACAGTATATCAGTTTTTAGCTACGAGACCTGGATTTACAATTCTTGCACTCTGTCGAAGACTATAAGAATTTAAGTCCCTCGAGCATTGGTTGACACCAGGAAGGGACAAATCTGTTCACTCTGGTAAAATATACACAACTTACTCCACATGTATAAAGCACCTAGGCAGTGTTTTCTTTCAGTTAGTTTTCATAATAATTGTCTAACTGCATTGAAAAATGAGATGCCTGTTTAAACACCTGAGAGTAGATTAGACAACAACCTAGACTGGGAGCCGTGAGTTTAAATCTCCCACGAAACTTGAAATGGGGGGAAATCACGAAGATGGTTGTAAGAAAACAACAACTGTTATCCAGCACTGATAAAATCATGATTTGGAAAGCATTGTGAAAACTGCAAATCGGTCCTTTAAGATTTTCAAATATACAGAGCATATCAAGGATAAAGTATTTTGCAGTTTGAAAATTACTAATAAAGACAATACACTGTATCTAAGCATTAAAAGTTTCTTGTCTTTGATTTTGAGAGTAGGTTCCTTGAGAAGCGTGTAAAAGAAAGGGTAAAGAGACAATGCACTTTGACCTTAGAGGCCCTTTCTAAAAAAAAATTTCTTAAAAGGAGATACATAGATGAATTATCGACTGTTGGAAAGATAAACATTCTGCACTTCTTGAAAATGAAAACTGTTCCAAAACTTTGACACCAGACAAACAGTTGAAAGTTGACAGTGAGGTGAATACATTCTACTGTTTAGGACCATGTTGAAGGACCATGTCATGTTGGAATTAAGTTCAGATTCATAAAAGGTAATGAGAGATTATTGCAGAGCATGGGAATAGAATGCCAAGCAATCATGGATTATTTCC
>JAUKPP010065157.1:0-16417 GCA_032273245.1 Phyllaplysia taylori
TAATGATTTCCATGTTCTTCTACAAAGACGTTTCAAATCTATCATTAAAACCTTTCAACTATAGGCGGAGTTAATTCGCTGCATTCTCCAGGATAAATACGATTATTTCTGATTGTTCCCCAGCACAGCTAGGCTAGTTCAGTGTGGAGAGCGCCTCTGGTCATTCAAACTAGGAAGCTTGCTTTGAGCAAATCCTGTCTTCAGTCAGTTTTCAATTTTGCTTTCTGGGAAAATATACGTCAAATAAGTTTGACGTGTTCTGGCCGTATCTCTCCCTTCTCGTGCTGTGTCGTGGAATTCTGCGTGGTAGAAATCTTGCCTAAGGCTCACTTGTTGTCTGTGAAGTGTTTGTGAGGAGTTCATCTCGAGGATGGATGAGTACTCGTTGGTGATTTCTCTTGGATTTTTGTGATCATGGGTTGAGTGGCGTCACGCCATGAGGACAAGGGAAAGCCTTCAAGATGTGAGTACACGCATGAGTGAACACAACAGGGAAGGGCAGGTCAAGAGGTGGTCGGGGCTCAAATGATTTTGTTATCTTTGTTCTGTGTTTTATTTGGATTTTTATTTGATTTCTGCGGAAAAAAACAGTCATTACTTCTTTGAAATGTTTCGCAATTTTTTTTCAGTTATTTTCCGGAAACAAATAAAGCAAGTTTGATGATGAGCTAAATCTATGGTCGCCTACTTAAGGTCTGATTTGTCCAAATGGACGTTCTGAGTGAACTAAACAAATTTTGCGCCATTTTTTCCTGCGTGCAAAATGTCTTTTGTGCAAATTGTAATTTCTTTTTGTTAGATTTTTTTTTATTTAAAAAAGTGAGCTACACACACAATGAAGCTGAAAAGACCAACTCCGAAGCTTGCCCTTCTCTGTATCTTAGAAGTGTCAGATTTGAGTGTGAGCGTTGTCTGTACCCAGCTGTCTCCTCTCCCGTGTACTCTACACCAAGATCTATGGTCTGCTTGTCATGAGAAGTTTCTACCTGTCTGTGATCTGCACACACAGCGAGGATATCTGTGCACTTTATGTCAGTCAGTCTGGTTGTCCAGGGAGAGCTTGAAAGACGATGACTTTCCCTCTTTCCAGACGCTTTTCACTTTTGTGATTGTTTGTCTGTTTTTGTTTGTTTGTTTGTTTGTTTGTTTGTACGCTTGTTTGTTTATTAGATCTTATTCATAAGTGTAAGATCCAGTATGACTGCGCACATGCACAACTGACTGAACGTGACTCACAAACTTCTTGCAGCAACCACCTCATGTTCATCCATCACACACCTTCAGGATTCAACTCTCAAATACACATAGGAAATGAAATGCGTCATTAATCAATTCAAATGTGAATTAAACTTTGTGTAAATGAGAATATTATGAGCCAAGCAAATATTAGACCGATGCAGCAAAATAAAAAAATGGACAACTGCCTTGATGACATTACTTCTTGCCTTTAGCTTGAGACTTCCGTTTTTAGTGTCATTCCATCTCTCGCTGAGATTCCTGTGCCATCTCAGTTTACCCCTCTCCCGTGTCCTAGCTGTGTTTGCATAATTGTGTCATTATGTTTTTGCCCTGTGATTACATTGGCTCATCTGACTCTGGCTTTATGACGCTATGCCAGGCATGGCTGCGACTGTGACATAGCATTGCAGGGCAAATGACGTCATTGATGTGTGGCTCCGCGAAGCACACAGATCTCAGTGCTGGTCTGCCAGATAATGACGTTATGAACATGTCCTGCCAACATATTCGCCTGCTACAGGCGATCCGATTTTCTGTCGTGGTAGTTTTACTTTTACGCCCCTTGCAGCACTGGGAGTAATCTAAGAGACGGGCTACCTTTAACCCATCCTGTCAGGACCAAACCGGGCCGAGAGAACCCTATATCCCAACAGAGAGGAGAAGATTCTCCGTTAAAGAAAATGCCAATGTGGGGTCCGAACCCTTGTCCTGTGTGTAATAAACGAAGAACCTCCCCACTACAACACAGACACCGGTTTCCAACTCTCTGCTCACCTTTGCATATTCATAAATTGGCATCGCAAACATGTAAATCAGATGCCTATCTTTCTCTATTTCCCATTATCATGTTGTGGATTAAATCCTATTTTTTTTGGACGCATAAACCTTGAACTGATGTTTTGTCTTGCATGAAAATCTTAATGTTAACGGGCACATCAATGATAAGGGGGGGATAACGTCTTTGCTAATACATGGATAAAGGAGAGAAATGACAAGTAAAAATAGCAGCAGGTGCCTCGGTGTGTGCGTAACATACCTGCATTGTTTACCTGCACGCCAGCTCTGGTGCTTTCTGGCTCTTCTCTAGTCAAACTAAGCTATGGGTTTCTGGGTGTGTGTATTTGTGTGTGCATGTGTGTGTATTTGTGTGTGCATGTGTGTGTGTGTTTTTAGTGGAGAGGTGAGAGGAGGTCGAGTGAGTTATACCTGTGTATCAAAAGCGGTACCAAGGAAGCACAGATAATATAATACGTATACACACTGATCTATCCAATAAACACGCTATACACTCAGACACACAGTCAGACACACACATCTGGATAGTATACTGTAGCCGTACGCATCACACTAGGCGCACGACCTTACGACTGCGTAGAACGCTACACCTAGATGTAAAAAGAAATTCGAATGCACGAAACACTCTTCGTAGTCGCCGACTTTCATTCAAGGCATATTCCTGGAAAAATACACCTAGGTGTAGTAGCTACGACCTACTAGCTCGTTCGACCAACTCTGTCTACGCGTGATGCATGCTGCCACAGGCACCTACCCGTGGAAATGAGGTTACGTGAGATAATATGCGACGGAAGAAGACTTGGTTTCGATTAAGAAAGAGGTTGAGAAAAAGAGAGAGACAGAGCAAGAGAAGGAGAGAGTGGTACGGAGAAATAGGGAAAGGAATAAGAGCAAGCGAGAAAGGAACAGAAAGGGGGGGGGGGGTTGAAGGAAAGGAGAAAACGGACAAAGTATGAGAAAAAGAGGGGAAAAACCAGCAAAAGAAATAAAGAAAGTGAGAGGAAAGGCAAAGAGAGAGAGAGAGAGAGAGATAGATATATATAGAGAGAGAGGAAGAGAGAGAGAGAGAGGGGGGGGGGGGAAGAAAGAGTTGGAAGGAGAGTAGAAAGATGTTAAAGTTCGAGTTCGTGATGATACAAAGCTGTTCTCAAAGAGTAGCACAGACACACTGCCACTAACCATTATATTACATTTTTGTTATTTCATCATACGGAATCTCAGAGGGAGAATTTTAATCAAGAGCGGGCTGATTAAACCCCAACATGCCGGACTGCCTAAAGCACACCTGGCTTTGTTGGGACGTGTGTCTCTGTCAGGGGGGTGGAAGGCGCCTTGCCATGCAATTCTACAAGTAATTGTTGTTATTCTCAAATCTCGGAAGTCTGGGTGTTTTAGAAATTAATATTTTGTTTTCTATTATTATCTGACTGCCTTTGACAACTGCTCTTCCTCCAAATAACTCTTTTGATCCCTATCTACTTGAAGTCTTCAATTTGGCACCAAATCTGGTGAACATTTATCACTCTTAAGAGATCTGGGAATCCATTTTTAGTCTCCGCTGTAGAATTAATTTGCGGAAACCGACTTACCCGATTAGAGCATCACAACAACGATGTGATTTCCCTGTGTTATGATTAGCTGTATTGACAGATGGGATGACGCAGGTCTCCGTCTAAATCAGGAATATTCAATCCACTGGGACGTCTTTCTCTGGGTATTTGTTCATATGCAACCTGTATGATGCAGCCTCGCACAGGTCCCTTCAATAAGGAAATAGTTTCAAAACGTGTCGTCATCTTGGGAGAAATGCCATTACAAAGTACAAAGTTAATCCAGAATAATGCACAATCTAGTGAATGCATTATTATTACCCTTAACAATTGTGACGACACGTCTAATCTTCGCTTTCTCTCACTCTCTGCCTCTCTCTCTCTCTCTCTCTTTCTGTGCCTCTCTCTCTCTATTTTAGTTATCTCCATCTCTCTCTTTCCTTTGACACTCTCTTCATAATATTTCTCACTCCAGACTATTCTCTTTTTCCTTTTGTTTCATTCCCTCCCTCTCTCTCTCTCTCTCTCTCTCTCTCTCTCTCTCTCTCTCTCTCTCTCTCTCTCTCTTTCGCTCTTGTCACTCTATATATTTCATACTCTTTCCAACTCTCTTTTTCCTTTTGTGTCACTCCCCCTCTCAGAGACTCTCTCTCTCTCTCTCGCTCTCTCTCTCTCTCTCTCTCTCTCTCTCGTCTTGCCAGAGGTTTCTACAAACAAACACCTCACTTATCCTAGACACACGAACACAAACACACACACAAACAATCGTCTCTTATCTTAGCATAGATCAACCCCTCCCAGCCTCCACCCCCTCCCTCTTCCACGGACAATGAAATATTCTGGTAAATTGTCATAAGCTAAGGGGGGTGGGGGGGGGGGGGGCAAGCATCTTAGACTATTCCGATAATGTCCTAAGCTTGGCAGAGCAGCCCCCGTGCACGCTAATGTCCACTGTCAGCTCAGCTACTAGCACTGAGTTATTCATGATAACTTCCACATGTTTCCACACGACCAAGTACTGCCAAGCTGACAAAAGACACAAAACTATCGATTGAGGATATGCAAGGCAATTAGCCACGAAACAAAATGTGCATCAACTCAATGCAAAAACCTGGCATCTTGAAGTGTTTCAATCTTCACTCCTCGTCATGATGTCCAACTGGCGGAAGTGAGAATCATAAAGCACAGGCTAAGAAAGATAGAACAATTTCTGAATTGGAAACTAAAGTCTTCTCATAAATTCCGAACTAGGCGATTTTTTCTGTCGTATTATAACGACATTTCACTAGATCATCATTTCACACACTTGATTGCTTAAATAGCCCAAGATAGAGGATAGGTAAACGAAATGTGAGGAATACTGTGGTCCATTGTGGTCACTCACTGGGCAGTCACTTGTTGAACTGGCCACAGCCACCAGCAATGCTTCGGTCAGAACTGAGGTATGTTACTTGTGAGTCTGAGCATCATAGTTCTGTATTGTTAGCCAGTTATCTTATGTCCATATTTAGTTAATTCTATCCGCCGGCCTCTTTATTCAGTGTATATAATTATGTCCATTAGCCTACCATTTCTGTTTGCTAGCACTGTATTATTCAAAGTATTCTTATTGGTTCTCATAAACTATCATCACTCATCACTGAGATGACAGTTTCTTTCGTGTGTTTTTTTCTGTTTTGCTCTTGGTTTTGGTTTATTCTTTTATCATGTAAACTGATATTACTATTGTCATGTTATCGTCATCATCATCATTATTGTTTACTATTGTTGTTATCGTTGTTGTTGAATTATTGTTAGTATTATTTCTGTTAATACCATTTTATTTGTGTTACTTTCCAAACTTTTGATTATCATTCATGTACCAATGATCTTATTTATTTCCTCTTATTATTAAGATTTGAATAATTTCATTATTATTGTTTCCTAGTTATGATTTTTTTCTATTATGGTTTATTGGTTCACTTTATAGGTGTAGGCATTTCTTTTTTATGTTATTTTTTTAGAGTTCTTTTTTTAATGATTTATGCTATCATTTGGTTTTTTGTATTCTCGTTATAATTATTACAATTTCCATTGATTTTGTTGCTTAAAATATCACGGTGATATTATCGCGCGTAGTCGGAGGATGTGAGATCTGACCTGTGTTGTGAAACTGCCGTTAACTCCAGGCCATTCACCGCCCGCGCGTCACTTGACCACTACGTCATCAGGCCAACCCCCCTGTTGGCAGAAAAACCTAGCCCCTCCCCGTCATCGCCAAGCTCAACTCACGTGTAAACCAAACCGGCAATAGCATAATAATTATGTTCGAATATCAGCGCGTTCCCATGGGCTGTTTAGTCTGTACGGAAATAGGAAAATAAAAAGTGGTGCGGATTTTGTAAAAATAACAACAAATCTTATCGTCCCCCCCCCCCCCCCCCCACCCCCGTCCCTCAGGACACATAATATGTATTTGCTGTTGCTGTCGTTGCTACGTCACGCCTACAAAAATATAATAAAGCATCTTGGCGAAATCCTTCAAACTCACCGTGTCAAAAGTTGCATCATCGTTATTTACGGACACAGACATACAGGCAGCCAGCAGTTGGGTAGCAAGGATAATGTTCCTTTAAGCTGGTGCTATACGTGTTGCCAGCCTATCTACTTTTTAGCCAAACTTGGCTAGTTTTGTTCCATTATGGCTAGAAATTTTCTTGTTTGGCGGGTGGCTATATGTCTTTGGCGCGTTTAAAGCAAATTCACCGTTCTTCCGAATCTCATTAGATTTGTGCGCTTTTTTTCCTCACTAACTATTACCACGGAAGTGTGTCAAAATAATCTGGGCTAACTTTGTGTCTATATTCTCCCCTCTTATCGGCTGGTTTTGTATTTTTACCTGGGTTTACTGGCAATACTGGTTCCTCTCTTCCTGGCAAGGATAGCTCTATTTTTTGTAGTTATTAAATGGATATACAGCATAAACTTATCACTTATCAGTAGATTTACAAGATATCACTTATTTATCACCATGTCTAATCTCCTTTTCTGTGTTTGGTAAAGCAGGCCATCTGTGTGTGATAATTTAAGCTAACGCTCCTGTCGTCTGCCTCTTCTATTTCTTCCCTGTCTACTCTCAGACAACACAACAAGTGTGGAAACAGTGATGGAGACAAAAGCAATAAAAGTTGGAAATTATCTTTATTGAAACGAAAATAAAAGGGCCATGAATCTACCATGGAGATTAATAGTTATGACATTACGTGTGATTGCCATCAAGGCGTGTCGTTCCTGGAGAAAATGGTCGATATAGATAGGTGACGTCAAAGACGGGAATTATATATAGAAGAAACGTAATTTGGGAGTCGATGGAAAGTGGTCGTTTGTGCAGGTGGTCGTCTTAAACAGGTGGTTGCTTAAGCAGGTTCAGCTGTAGTAAGTACTGGCTCCGAAGGGCACTTGGTACGTCTGCTGCACCTTGGGTCATTCCCAAAAGACAAGACTGAGGAGCGTTGCCGTAGTAGCACGATGTCCTATGTGGTTCTTGTGTTGCCACCCAATAGATTGTCGAATAGGAAAACCGACTGCTTTTGTTGAGGCATGGGTGTGAGGCGGGGACTTGTTTTTGTTTTTGGTCGTTTTCATAGCGGCGATAGAAACAGTGGTTGTGTTGATTTATTATTTTCCTTTCCCCTTCATTTCCCCCTCTCTCCTCCTTTCTCTTTTCCTCTACTCTCTCCCTCTCTCTCTCTCTCTCTCTCTTTCTTTTTTTCTTTCTCTGTTTTTCTCTTTCTCTTTTTCTCTTTTTCTCTTTTTCTCTTTCTATTTCTCTCGTTTTCTTTTATTCTGTCTCTCTCGCTCTTTGGCCACTACCTTAGATATCTTTACTCCTGTGTCTCTGTCTTTTTCCATTTTCAATCCCTTTCTCTCTCTCTCTCTCTCTCTCTCTCTCTCTCTCTCTCTCTCTTTTCCCAGGCTCCCTTACTCTATTTCTTTCTTTTCTCTCCCTCTTGTTCTCTCTATTTGTCTACCCCACCCCATCTCTCTCTCTCTCTCTCTCTCTCCCTCTCTCTCTCTATTTCTCTCTCTCTCTCTCTCTTTCTCTTTCTCTGTCACACATTACGTTGCTGTTTTTTTCGAAATGCGACCAGAAAAATTAATTCGTTCTCTGTGATTGAGGAATGAATGGATTTACGTCTTTGAGGTGTTACTTGCCTTTCCATGCCCACGACATCCATTATGCTTTGATGTGATTTTCCAAAGATGAATCAATCTTGTTTGATTTTATCTTGAATTTTGTTTTCAGTCTTTAAAAATCTGGCTCTGCTTTAGGCTTAAAACTTTGTATCAATTTAGTTTTCAGTTATTTATTTATAGAGACATCAGCCTATCGGCTGTTTTAGCCTTCTGCGTTAAACTTATGAAGACATACTTTTTATAGATGGATTGATAGATGGACGAATAGACAGACATATCTATAAACACACAGACAGGCAGGTAATGTTCACAGACTAACAGATGGGTAATGAGAAATGAAAGACAGACTTATAAGAGAGACAGAGAACGAAAGTGAGCAAGAATTGGAGAGAGCGAAAGAGAAAGTCAGAAGGAGGAATAGCACGACATGCCACGATAGAAGAGGAAATTAGAGAGAAAGAAGCGGGGAGGGGGACGAGACAATAAGTGAGAGATAGACGAGGGAGGAGGAAGAAGAAGAGTGTATGAGCCGATGTCAATGACAGTAGCGTCAGAAACAGTCAGCCGAGCTCAGCATGAGGTCCTCCTGGGCAACCCTGTTAGGCAACGCTCGCCATACACGCTTTGTTCTTCTCTTTCCCATCTCTCTTGTCTGTCTCTCTTTCTCTCTCCCTTTTCCCTCCACCTCTGTCCCATTTCTCTCAATGTCTCTTCTCTTTCTCTCTCCCTTTCTCTCTTCCCTCTCTCTCTCTCACTCTTCTTACCCTCTCACTCAATCTCTCACTCTACTTTTCTCCCTCCCTTTTCATCTCTCTCCCTTCCTGCCCTCACTCCCTCTCCTCTCTCACACACACTCTCTCTCTTTCTCTCTCTCTCCTCTCTTCCGTCTCTCTCTCACTATCTCCTCCTTTTGTTTGTGTTTCTTTCTACGTTCTATTCCGTCTCACCGATCTTCATGGTTTCCTCTTTCCATCCCTTGTCTCTCCACAAGATCTGCCTCTCCCTCATTCCTGTGGTGAGATCTTCCTCCCACATAAACTGTTGCCCTAGACCTGGCTGGATTTTCCCAACATTGGCAAACTGTTTCTCCTTAGCTTTAATTGTAGTTTGTCGTAAACATTTTCTATTTGTGACAATAAAAATAATTTTGAGCCAACTATTTTGTCTCTATTATTCCAAAAGTCCGCCCCCCCCCCCCCCCCCCTCGCACCCTACTCTATCTCTCCCTCTCTCTTTCTCTCTCCTCTTCCTTTCTTTCTTTCCCTTAACTACTGTATTCCTTCTCTTAAAGTCATTTTCCGTATATTTGGAAATAAATAAAGAAAAATCGAATGAACGAAATATAAAATAGATACATGAAATAATCTATTAATCAGTCAGTCAATCAAGTAATACGTCAACCAATGGAACTTATCCACCCGTCTTTGAAAACATTTAGTTCTATGATACTAGCGCTACTTTTTTTAAACCTCCACTTCTAGTATTTAAATATTTTGTCACAAGGATTAAGGAATTATAAGCATATTATACAGCCTTTTGTGATTTACGAAATATTTTTAGTGACAGAAACGAGATTTATGACAAGCTGCAAAAGACTTATTGTTCAAATCCTGGATGGATGCCTTGAGAAACTCCATGATGTCAGCAAATGTTAATTGAGCCTTTAAAACGGTACAAAAATTGTTATTGACCAAGTTGATTTTCCAAGCAAATATCCCTCGACTTTGTTCGTGTATTTGTCACCTTAAATGTTCAAAGCCACAACAATTAGATTGAACAAACAGACTTCTTTACCTGCCTTTTGTAGTCTATAATCCACACTTTTGTCACGGGAAAGCCGCTTATTGCTATTGTTGGTTAAGCTGAAATTTTGATTACTCTCTTTGGATTTCTGCGGTTGATTTGTGGATGGAAATTGATTTTTTTTTAAAAATGATTTATGCTGCGGGAAAGATTTATTAACCTAAACTTGATGACTAATTTTCAGATTCTGATATTGTTGTTATAGTTTGCCCCTTTTTTCCGCTGTTACCAGTGACATGACAAATGGAAAGTCAACATTGTATAGCTGAATCATGAGCGGATATTTTAGGATAAGATTTAATATTTATTTCACCGAGTTCTAGGACATCGCGCCCCGACTGTTGCATGCTTCTTCTTCCTTGTCGTTGATTTTATCATAAGTTGTTTCTTTTTTTTTTATTGCTGAATGCAGAATCGTTTCGCTGTCATCATTATCACCGATGTTTTTGTTTGTTTTATTGGAATTATCGTTGTCGAAGGCCTCTCACTACCCTTGTAGCCTACCCCTCCTCACCCCAATACTTAGGTAAAAAGTTCATGTGTTGCGATGAGCATGCAGTGGCACCCAGGTAAGAGCGAGCAAGCTCATGCATTTGGCTATGAATATGTCTTCTGACTCATGTCGACAAAACTCAATCCCTCCAATAGTCTTCTTTCTTTCCCTCTGTCTTACACAGAGAAAACACACACACACGCGCGCGCGCTCACCTTCGTACTCTACCTACGTCTCATCCTAACTCACTTTCACTCTCACACACTCTCACTCTCACACACATTCACTCGCACACAACTGTTATTTTTATTCCCGTGTTGTCTCTTCCTCTTCTCCTTCTTCTTCTCCTCCTTCTTCTTCTCACCTTTTCCATCCTCTCGTTCCAGAGTTTGAGTTCTGCCTTTACCTTCTGTCACTCTCGCGAGCCAGAACGCCACCTTGATCTTTCCCTGCTTCACTCACGCACGAAAGTTTCCCTTCTCTCCCTCCTACTTGCTTTTTTCTCTCCTCTTTCCCCCCTGTCGTTCTTTCCTTCCCCGCTCACAACTGTTTCCTTGTGTGAATGTTTTGCGTTTTCTTGCGTCTATTTAAAACTTTCTTTCTCGCCTCTCCCTTTCCTTTGCCTCATCTGCCTGTAACCTGAAAGATTTTTCCCTAGTTCTTGGGTTTTTCTCAAGCTCTTTCCAGCGTGTCGCGCCTAACGAAAACTGCGGTGAAATAGGTGGAACCAGCCTAGGTGTGTTAGCAAAAACGTAGAGTGCACCCGATTGCGTCTGTGTGCGTTTGTGTTGGTGTTTTTCCTCTTTCTACACGTCAACTCTTTGTGTCTGACACATCACATTCTCTCTATCCTCTGCCTGAAGGAGGGATGAAGATTAGGCAAAGGAGGAGATAGGGAGATGGACAGAGAGCAAGATGGAGCAGAGAGGAAGAATTCTGGAGAACGCTTCAACAAAACACGAAGTGAGTCGTTCTGTTCTGGCGGCCTAGTTGTTGAGCCTCGCAAGGCCGCAGAGATTGTAGTTCTCGGGCGTTGAGTAATCTTTCTCTCTTAAAATACGACTAAACGTAATATTTCAATTTCAGTTCCATAACTGTCTTATACCAAATCCCAAACAGTAATCAGACTCGTTGAGGAGCTGCATGATTAAGCCAAGTCTATATCTAGATCTTTTTACAGGCTGAAGGTTTTATCATGAACTTTAATAACTTGGCTTCATACAATCTGCATCATATTTTGACACCAGCAAGTGCTATTTTTAAACAGCTATCTCGCTGATAATTCATATAGGTAAAAATGTAGAAAGGTAATAATTTTCAAGTCTGAGGTGTTACTTTTTATGTGGTAATGTAAGACCCCACTAAAAAAAACCAAGTCGCGAACAGCGCTCCGCCATAATTCTACTTCTTTTTCTTTGAGATTTCTACCTTGTTACTGTTTTTTTTAGATGATATGAGGAAATGGTTGAATGGGCGAGGGGACGGGGGGGGGGGGGGGGTATAGTTTCTTCCTGATTGTTTTTTTTGATATTGCACTTGATTATGGCATTATGAACGCACGCTTATACTATTCACATCAACGTGAACGGATTATTTATTTATTTTTTTGTGCTAAACATGCATTTACAAAAAATAATAATAAGGTTTACTCCAGGTTTTGCAGGGAGAGGGGCGAGGTATCGATGTTTGTCTGTGTGTGAGTTTGTGTGTGGGTGGGGTGAGGGGGGTGAGGGGGGAGGTAAACTTTTGAAGGTGGTGAGTGTGCGAGGCGGGAAAGGAGCGGGAGAGGGGTGTGTCTTAAAACTGTTTTGTTTGTGTTTTTATATCTCCTACCTTGACAAAAGGGAAAGTAGGCCATTGTCGGCCATCACCTGTGCTCTTTTAGTTCTGTGTCCCCCCCCCCCCTCTCCCCCACCTGCCATAGCAGTCATGTAGGCTACCCGTGCACGGTGCACCCTAGAGCGCCTCCAGCAATGACCCAACCTTGTTGATACTTTGCCTTCAACTCCAACACCGGCTATTTCTCCAGCTGTTTTTGTTTCCTTGAGATCCGCCACATCGCCGCTAGAGTTGTAACAAACTGAACCCGACAAAGACATACAAACTCAAACTATCTGTCTATCCCCAAGCCCACTGGGTCACGGAGGGATGAGCCATAGGGATGTTGCCGGCTCGAGCTCAGCGTTTCTAACTCGACGCGTGACTCAATATTTAGACTTCCACGACCACTTCCATTCTATCGCCTCGGGATATTGTCAAATAGACCAAGTCCTTAAAATCCGACATTTGCACGTCTTCTATTTTTCCTACACTGCGCGTCATTGCTTGGGGAAAATGCTCATCTGTTTAGCTACGTTCTATTTCAGACTCACACGCTTTTACCAAAGGGAGGGGGCCAGTTTCTTTTCCTATTGGCATATATCCGGTACTTTATATAGATACGTCTTCTGGTAATATGATTTGCTTTTACTGTCATCTGCTTTCAAATTTTCTTTATTCTTTTCCCTGTATCACGATTTAGACGTCTCTTCTCTACTTGCTGCGATCCGTTACTCCTCCTCCTCTCCTTCGATCTCACTTGCGGTTTTTTTTCTCTCTCCCTCTCCCTTTCTCACTTGCGTCTTCCACTCTCTCGCTCCATCTCCATCTCTGGTATTTCGAATGCACCTAAGCTCAGCCGAATAATCTGTATGTAAGAAACAATCAGTCTTATTGCCCTGCTAGTTGCTGGGCAGAATTTATGTTCTGATATTTTTGTTGTCTCTAAGACACAGTCTGAATATGATTCAAGTAAAATCAAACGAGAAGAGTATATGCGAATGTGTTTGAAAGTGGAGTAAAATCAGTGGGCGGGCATGTGATGCTCTCACTGCCATGAGGAAGAGTTGCATCCACCTGGGTTATCTCCCGTGCCCTGTGACGTCAGCACTTTCAGCCAATCAGTGCACACTAGTGACGTCACAGAGATTAAGCCCCAGCCATCCACTGCCTGGCTCAGAATCTTGTACGTGGCCATTTTCACTAATCTACACTTTTTCCTTATCGTCGTTGTCTAGACACGCAGTGACACTACATACTCAATATTCCGTCGTTTGCGAACTGGCAGAGGTCATAATGCCCTGGTCTATTACGTCATGAGAACTCTCCTTTGATACGAAATAGTTTCTTTCTTGTTGTTACCTTTTTTTTTAAATTGTTTAATTACTGTGTATCTTGCTTATCGCACGTACACATTTGTGGACATCGAACTGAGAGCGCCATTGTATATAATTAAGGCATCACAAACTTCTGTAATTTCAATGTAGGCTTCAAAATGCACGGTCTGCATATTTTTTTCCTTTATGATAAAAAATCAATTCTACTTCAATTTTTCATAAATCGTTTCGTCAAGTGAAAAGACAATATCTCTCCACACCTTCATTGGGGAACACTCGGCCCCTTCACATCGATCGGCTATCGTGTCATCTGAAAATACTCAAGCTTATAAACTTGTTGCCAAAGGAATTTTAAACTCTAAAAACCCACCTGCATAGCTGGAATGAAACAAGGGCGGCTTTCTTTGGCTGTGAGGTTTTACAGATTGCAGACTTGCCGCGGAGAATTAAAGGATTTGATAATGTATCCGGCGGAACAAGCTCATATTTGTGCGAGGCTGAGAGTAGTTTTGAAACTGAATGTCTTATTGAGGCTACTCTGAGGCTGGGGGAGAGCTGCGGGCTTATCTCTCGCCAACTCCTCAATACGTCTCGCTGTTTTCTGTAATCTGCACGCGCATTCTCATCTACGCTTACCGGAAGTGCGTTATGAATATGTTAGCTTGTGTAGCGTCTATGACGAAATAGATTGGACAAAAGTCTTTTGAGAAGTTCTTTTGTTTCAAGACGATCTTGATGCGTCCATCCTGCTGACCTAACTTTGAGATGAATTTGGAGATAATTTTGACATTTGATTAATCGGTCAATCAAAATATCTGGAATCTTGACAGTTTTAGTTTCAATAATTAGAGACAATATATTTAGTAAATAACACGAGCATTCTCGGGCCTTGCTGCGTTTTACGATGTTTATTTCGTTCCGACTGAGATTTTATGGCGCCTTGTCGTCTCAAAAGCCGCCGATATGACAAGGTAAACATTTGCCGCACATAGTTTTGTAGCAGAGCAGATTTTTGTGGTAACAACTCGTAATGAAACGGGAAAATGTTTCAAGCATGCAATTCATGAAATAAAATAAAAAACCCAACCCGAAACAAACAAACAAACCAAAACAAAATACAAAATAAGAGCCAATATTCGAATTTTACTCGCATACCCATATCGCTGTTTGTTTTGCATACATGTATGGGCGAATACTACAAAGAATGTAATGGACTATTCGTCCTTTTGTAAGAGGACCAGCGATATCAGAAGAGCTACGCTAGCACAACTTTAAATCCTTCAAAGCCAACCTCGGCTGACTGAGGCACCTTATTCCTGTGAATATACTTTGAAACGTTTCCCGTTTTGGTTGGCTGGAGGGGGATTTTCTGTGATCTGCTTATCTTTAGAAAAAGTTCTGCTATTTTCCTGCGGTAAGGATGAGCTTACAGTGACGAAAGTGGTCGAAAAACCGGTAACCAAACCAAGCCTATTTCTTAGCGCTGAAATCACCTCACCTTATCAATAAGTGGCCGACCGTAAAACATCAACAAAAACAAGACAAACAAACGGCATAATGTGGCTGTTGCCACCTCATTCTCTCTGTCTGTCCTTGTCAAAGATCTCAGGCAAATAGCCCGGAGTCACTGGAGCCGGCGCTATGATTGTCTAGGACAAGTTGGCAAGGACTCACATACCATGCAGCCCGGCTCTACTCATACCTGTCCCTTTGTCTGCACGCTAGCTGACAATCACTTCTCTACAACATTCCTCTCAACCGTGATGTGCATAATATTATACACAATGCATTCACTAGTTGTTTATACGATCTGGTTTCTCTTGCTTTTTTCTCTTATGGTTTTGATTACTCTCAATCTCTCCTTCACTCTCTCTATCTCTTTATTTCTGTCTTGCTCTCTCCGTTATCCTGTGTCATTCCGTAGCTACACACAAGCCGACGGAGCTATCTACACATACGCAATCTCCAGCACACAGTTGCTTGTTTGGTAAGTTGTTTATGTAATCAAGGACCTACACGCGCACTGGTACAGACGACCGCTCGCATAATAGGCCTATTTACCGTAACAGTAAAGTGTGGCCTTCGGCGTTGTGTAGAATTTTGCCTGAGGCCAACCAGGCTATAAAGGAAATCTCTTCTATTTCTATATTATTACCTATATCATCATCTATTTATCTGTCCACTTACCGGTATAGTCTTATTAAGACACCTCAAGCAAGTATCCTAATATCTGGGGCACTTTTGTGTCGTTGGCTTGGTTCCTTGGGATATCTTTATTGCTTGGATTTACTTGAAGCCTTGATAGTCCTTTCTCGTCCTGTATACGGATATCTTATGCAAATACTTTGCCTTTGACGACGTTGTTTGTGTCTTTGATTTCTTGCAGTTCTTGTTGAAAAAAATATATTATCTGCATTGTTACCTCCCTTTCCATTAGACCATACTTTGTAATCTCTCTCAGTCTGCTCCTGTAATCTTTGCTTTTCAATAGGGTTGCTTTTTTCTGACTTTTCTTCCATATTCTTCTCTATAGAATTTCATTTCGAAATCAGAAATTCCTTCAAAACAGGCCGTTCAAGAAAGGAAGAAAGAAATGCAGAGACCAAAGATGATGCCACTATTGTATTGTTTATGATATTGCCGTGCCGACTGGAGTTTTGTTTGTTTTCAGTTTCAGTGTCTGGGTTTTATTACGATTTTCTTTTTCAATTTTTTCTTCTGAATTTCCCGACTGTCGCATCGGCTGATGTCTGTTCTCACCAGAACTCCTCCTCTCTATCTGTCTCTCTTTTTCTCTTTCCTTCTATCTCTCTCTCTCTCTCTCTCTCTCTCTCTCTCTCTCTCTCTCTCTCGGTCATTTTATTTTTCTCTATCCCACCCCACCCTAGCACGTATATACCAATAGCTCTCGCTTTTTCTTTTCAAATCGCTTACACAAATATTTGTGTGCTAAAAAACTGATGTAAAAGAATACATTTCTATTAAGATATGAAAAGTTGTTGGGTTTTTCTTTATCTTTCTGCTCTTCCCTCCTCCTCCTCTCTTCCGTCTCTCTCTCCGTCTGTTTCTTTCCTTCTCTCCGGTGGAGTCTCGCACCCATTGACATTCATTCTCTTTCTCAAACACACTCCTTACGCACACACACACACACACACACACACACACACACACACACACACACACACACACACACACACACACACACA
>JAUKPP010065268.1:0-16409 GCA_032273245.1 Phyllaplysia taylori
ATGATGATGATGGTGGTGGTGATGATGATGATGATGATGATGATGATGATGATGATGATGATGATGATGATGATGATATCATCAATAATTAATGCTTTGTTACACAATGAAATTTAGCCTGTGTCAAAAGGTTGTCAAAGTTGAGAATTAATAAATTTCATTATAATAATTTGTCCTGTAAATCTCACCCAGTTTGGAGACTTTGCTTCATGATTCTGGTTTCAGGTAATATGATGTAGAGAGGGTAAAGACGACAAGGTGTTTAGGAGAAGAAAAAAACATTTAGTAATTGAGCTCACAGGGGGAAGTTTGATGAAATGCGCAACAACATCTTTATGACTTTATTATGTGTTTGAAGATTATTTGAGCAATATGCAACAGTAATCTGAGAATGTGTATATATTTATAACAAAATTGTATATATCTCTTTCACAGTAATGTTGCAACACAAGTATATCAATCAAACTGGTTTTCTTTTTGTGGGACACAGAAGATGGTGGACAAAACTATTTACTTTTAATCATTCAAGAGACTTTTTCATATGCAACTTGATATTCCCTTAAACTGATCAAAATGTACTTCCTGTCCTCTCTTGAAGCTATGCGCTCATCTTTCTGACATTTGTAAAAAGATCGCTTGGCTTTTACATGTGTCTAGGTAGGAAAGTTTGTGACTAAATGCAATGAAAAATGCTTCAGACTAAACACAATATTTCAAGCTATCATGTTCATCAAACTTAGTGTTGCATTTGTTATCACTGTTATTGTGTAAGTTGTCTGCTGATATCTTACTACAATTGAAACTAGACGCAGAGCAAGTGATCATTTATTTGTCTACACTAGAGCAAATCCCCGTTCTTTGCACAGGATGATAGATGTTAATTGTGTCTCAATTATAATAATGGTAACTGTATTCTTTTCTCTGTTGATCTTTCCAGCATACTTTTCTTAGACACTAAGCCCACTGCCGCTGTTGGAACACACGCTTGGGACTTCTTCCAATCCCCAAAACTTCTGACTCATGAGTGCAATGTCTCCAATTTTTCAGAAACGCACACATAAGCACTTGATCTGAAAGCAACTTTAATAGGGAAAGTATGGAGACCTTAAAAACATAAAGTTGAGAACGAATTTTTTTAAAAAAGGTAAAAAATAATACCACGCAAAAACTGGTTTCTTTTATTGATTATGCCAGAAAAGCACACAGTTGAGATCGAGACGAATTTTTTTAGCCCTAAATTATCGTAATCGGTTCAGTCATAAAGTGTGGAGCCCGAACAGTAAAAAAACCCTCATTTTTTCTTATAATTATAATAGATGCGCTAAATTATTTTTGTGGACGTTATTCTTTACCTTTGTCATGTTATTGATGATAATAGTACAATATTCTTTATTTTCATCCACTTCAATGACAGAAAGAGGTTGCTCAACACAAAGCCCAGCTCAAAGCCGGCGCCTTCCGCCTCAACATGCACCCATCAGATTTCTTTGATGGGAATCCGTACAGGACAGACAAGCCTCTGCCTCCACTCAGGAAATCTGGGGATATCTCCAAGAAGGACATTGGGCCACCATTCAGGCCAAGTAATCCAGGCAAAGTGGTGAGTTGAGACATTAGCTTGGCACAATATTGTGTGTATATGTGTATGTTTGATGTGGTTTGTTTTCCGGCTTTATGTTTTATGCTACACTGTGAGCAGAAAAACGCAGATTGTCTGCACCTGGGATTGAACTCAGGTCCTCTGTGTGATAGGCAAAGTGTTTTATACTATTTCTGTTCTTCCTTATACTTATCTACTTCTTGGCGCTGAGTTGACAGTAGCGCTAATACAATCTGTCCCATACTCGATAAAATAGTAACAACAGCGGCATTTCCTAGAGAAGAGGGGGCAAATCTGCACCTTCATGCACTGCAATGAAAATAACCCTGGGTTTTTCTAACATAAAAACTGAGTAAGGGATTGAACTATAGTGCTGAAAAGCCATGACAAACTAAAACAATCATTCTGATCTTCAAACTCTCACCAGATGGGTGGCATGAAGGCCGGCACTTTTGAGCCATATCCAGTCAAGTCAAAGGATCCATACGGCATCAAGGACAAACGAGCTGTCAACGTGGTCAACAAGAGCGGTCGCATCTTCATGCCTTCACAGGGACCCAAAACCACACCGTGCAAGTCGATTGTTGATCAGAACGTGGTCAGGTAAGGCAGAAGTGAAATGCTCGATGAAGTACAGTTGAACCTGCCCTAGCAACCGCTTGTCAAAGATGATCACCTGTACAAACAACCACTTTCTATTTCTCCTCTTGTTTTTTTCCTCTACATAATGATATATAATGATTGTAAAGCGCATAGAGCTTGCTTTCGAGCGGGGATATGCGCTATATAAATGCAATCTATTATTATTATATATTGTTTAAGGCATTGACCTTTCTAGGACGACGACTTTTCTTCTCGACAATGACTGGTCATCTTGGGCAGGTTTGTCTGTATTCAGTACAGTGGCACTCAGATATAACAAGCTCAGATGTAAGGAAAATTTGGTTGCAACGAGAGAAAATGAAGACCTCTGTCCTTCTTAGTCTTTACTAAAACATCTTGATTTAATGAGACCTATATATAGAAGACAGTTGACTGGTTCAAACGATTTCGTTATATTTGAATTTCTCTGTACAACCTAACAAGTATCTGAAGAGGTAATCACATCAACTGTAAGGGGCGGAGGGCATGGGGGAGTGGTACGGTGTATATCTTTAAAAATAATACCTTTCTTGCAACACCATGCATGGCAATTTTACTGGATACCGGTCCATCAAGTAAAAATCAACTTGTCAATTCCTCTCACCCTAACCCTCTTTCTGTGCTGCATGAGACAAGTATGCAACATGATAATGTTCAATAAAAGGGGAAACTAAAATAACCCCACCTTGTAAGTAATTAATTTACACAGCGTAACTGTTTTTCAATTGAAAGAGGGTGTCAGACAGACAATGCTTGGAACACTACTTGAGCTCCGATGGTGTGGTACATTCAACTCCGCTTGTGTCGGTTTTTAATTAAGTTTTTCATTTCTTTTGAGTCTCAGTCTGTCTTCTCCTCTTCTTTGTTGCATTTATGATATGATAAAGTTGAACTTCTAACGTGGTGATCTTGTTTCCGCTCCCACGACATCAATCATCCATAGTCGACTTTACTACTCAAGCAGAAATGGTCCAAGCACATGATGATACTACCTGAATAGTGCTCGAGTATTAATCTCTATCTTAATATTGTACCGGTACCTCACATTTAGGGTTTGGACATAACATTTTTTTCTCTAATTACCACCAATGAATTTGTTGTAATTTGAAACAGCAACCTTTTGTTCAGATCTTTTGATTTTGATTTTCTCATTTTATTCTTTAACAAACTGATTTGTTACGTTTTAAATTCTCCAAACAATTAGAAATAACAATCACAAACTACAACAGCAATATAACTGCAGACATACTGATAACCTATACCCACAAAACTATCCTGATTTTCTCAACAAGAAACTCACACTTTCATGACTTTCCCCTCCCCAGATCTGTGAACATTACCAACTACCGGTCAGTGACTGTGCTTTGATGTGTGCCGTGGACTCTACATCACCTGGCTGCCAACACCCCACACCAGTCTTCTTGTGGATTTTGTTTGTGCCTGCACTAACTTGGTTTGTCATCCCTACGACATCCATAACAACATCAACATCTTGAGATATTCAGTGTCAAAGGCAATAGTCCCACCAACTGTTTTTTCTGCAGTCCTAGATTATACATAATAGGAAATGCATGCTGTACTTTACTAACTTGGTTCCATCATTGTACAATGTGCATTCAATCATCTTAGTTTATAGACTATACACATGAGTAATTTCAAGCTTTCTGTGCAGACAAAATTTCGTTTTGATAATTCTGCAAAGAAAACATGAACAAATACCAAAGGAAAATATTTCCACAAATGCTAGTGCAGGAAAATGAATGAAAGAAATTTGTAAAGTTTTCAGACGTATCTCCTAAAAAATACATTTTGTAGAACCAAAGAGTTTTTGGTAGTATGTCTTTTTCATGAAACACATTATGTCATTATAGTTTTATGTTTGGGAGGAAGCTGTAGAGGATTCAAAACTCACCAGAATGTCTCTCGTGAATTTGATATCCCTGTATCAAATAGTTTTGTTACCCCAATGTTCATCATCTCAAAGTTTGTACTTAAAGTTTCTATCGTCAATTCCTCCTAGCTAATTCTTGCTTTCGACTTTCGTAAGGAGGATTACTGGACAAATCGAGGCAGAGAAAGCTCCAAAGCAGTTTTTGAAAGAGGAGATCACATACTGCAAAAGCTTTCCATTGTTTGCCTAGATGGTAGTCTTTGGCCATTATTTTACTATAAGAGTTTGATTCTTTTCCCCTTGGCACATTATGCTTTGAGTGTCTGCCAGCAGTAAATAGATATCCCTTTATGCCAAACTTCTGCCATTGAAGATTGTAAGCTTAAGATGCTATATATTTATTATTTTATTTAGTTTTCTCAAAGGGTTGTGTTATTTTTTTTTTTAGATGGAAGCCTTTTCTGTTAATTTTGTAAAGAATAAATTCTCAACAAGGATTTACGATCCAGGATTCAAACTATCATTTGGGTTAATGGTTTAACCCTTGTTTTCAGTCCGAGGGGAACATAAATTATTTCCTTGACTTGCAGTTGAAATGGTCTTCACTTTTTTTTATTCATTTACTCTTTTGGAATCATTTACACTCCTTGACAACCCCTGCCTACCCTTGAAGTGTGAACATTAATTGTTTTGAGATTGGTCTTGCTTGACATAATGGAGAAGACATTCTACCTTTTTGTAGATTTTATTTTTCCTCTTTTTTTCTACATTTGTAAATAAATAAGAATGGAGCATTTTTCGTCTTATAATGGAGACTGAAGTCTGCTGTACAAAATGATACACTGTATGTTTTTCCTGTAGCCAGTTCATCTCGCCTAAATATTGTTAGTGTCTGTTTTGCTCACTCACACGCGTGATCCTTTCACCCTACAAGATAAATATAATATGATTTTTTTATGAAGTTTATCGGCTATCATGACAGTGATGGGTTTTATATTCATGTTTCTTATGCATGTCAGGGTGCCTTCATGGTCTTTTTGTATCTTCTCATTCACATTTTTGTAGAGCTATAATTATCATGTACGACCTTTTAACCTGTCATTACATTACATATGTTTGGGGTTTTTTACTACACAGGACAGTATTAGTAATAGGCAAACTATGAAAAACTGAACACAAGTACAATATGTAGGTTGATGTACATGATTGGACAAAATTGTGATAATTTCATCTACCTTCAGTCAGTATTATTACTACAAACTCCCCTCAATGAAATTTCTTTGGAGAAAAGCGTCATATGAAAAAGATTAAAAGATATTTCTTTGTATCACTAGATTGTGAAACTTGTGCTAAAAAAGAATAATGTGTCTATATCCATAACAATATTATAGTTATAGCCTATACCTGTGAAAGCCTAATGCCTCTACATAATTGTTAGTTAAGAGCTTTGTGACAGCATATGGGCTGGAAGAATAGAGTAGACAGTCAGCATTATTATAATTGCAGTAGAGGACAAAAGCATAAGATATTTGCTATCTCAAACATCAGAACCGCAAACGCCAAATGTAAAAAAATGTGATTTTAAGGTATGCAAATCCCAACTCTTGCACTCAAGCACCACCACCCTATGAATTGAAATGATAAAGTCTAGAGCACCTCCACACACAGTCATCAAACGCAGAGTGATTTCTGAAATGTTAAATTTGTGTGACGAATTGGTCTTACTGACACAGAATGCTGTTAAATGGCACAATGTAATAAATATTAAACTGCTGAGATGCAAAAAATATGTTGCTGTTTTGTATATGTGCCTAGAAAAACCTCTGCTGACAATGTCATGTGTCTACAGTATTAAACCAAATAAATCAGCAAAGATGATAATTGTACTGGCCATCCAAACTAAAATTTCCCTCATTTTCCAAATTTTTTAAAGCCCTATAATACCACCTATTTGCAATTAATTAAAAGGCGATGCAAATAAAATAAGAAAGATTATTTTTTTGGAATGTGGATGGTTTGAAAAAATTTGTGCTTATCAAAGATGTCAGTAAAGTGCATACATCTGAGGGGTGCACTTGTATTATGATGTGCCAGAGATCTCTTGTCATAGCACCATAACATTAAAAAAAAGTGTATTCCTCTATCGAACATTTGTCCAAAATTTTCCCAGGGGCATTGCGCACAAAAACCCTTACATGACTCACTCTGCCTAACATCTGCGGCTGGACCAAGAGGAGGATGATGAAACCAGGGAAAATATCGCATATCAACCTTTCATTCGTTGATTGGCATGATGACGAATAATATATAGTTTGGAAGTTGAGCAAAAAGTGTTCTACTCTATTTTCAGAAATATTTTAACATGTTAATTTACTTCCAACCTCCAACAATATTAATTCAGTGAAGTAAGCAAAATGTGATGTACTCTTTTATTTTCCAATGTTGAGAGAATTGTTAAAAGAAGAAGAGGTTTAGAGACGCCATTGTTAATTGGTACTCATGCGAAATCTGTGATAAAACCTTACATTGTCAATCATTTGTGCAATTGAATATTAGATAATCAATTTTGTTTTAGCTATTTGAAAAAAAGAAGAAGAAAAAGCAGATGTTCAAACTAAGGCTTTTCACATACTTTGTAACTCTGTGATTTTGACACCATTTACTTCTGTTCCAAAACGGGCAATTTGAAACGGCAGAATTACCACAGTAAACTACTTGACTATTTGAGAGGTATTGTCTACATTATGGTATATATAGAGATCATGTAAAAACATCAAATAAGAAAGGGAAAGAAATAGCTAACATATTGTTGAACAGTTACATGAGACTTTTTATGAGCTATACTAATCTCAATCCTGTTACATGAAGTCATATTATGTGGATATCTCATGCTTTTACCTTTACTCCCAATATTGATTTATGACATTCTTTTTGACATAGCATTCCTCCAATTTTACTCTTCACACACAAATGAAGCCCCTTTTTACATATTAATCTATGATGCAACAGTACTATGTCCTTCCCATATGTTGTCATACTTTGATGTGAAAAATAACTATGTATGTGTGTTTGCATGAGTACCCTACAAGCAACTTTGAATGTCCATAAAAGAAAACAGATCCAACCTTATATTTTGAGACCTATTTGACTGAAAAATTATGCTTAGTTAGATAAGAGAAGGTACAAGTGGCCAGTATATTCTTTTCCTAATTAAAGAAAATAGGTAATTTGAAGGAACTCAAGAAGATAATGTGAAATTTTCCATCATACCACTGCTCAAATTCCATCGCTAACTTTAGAGCAGATTTCACAATGCATAATCAATAAACTTGTTATGGAGTCTTCAGTGTTTCTTTTTCTTCATTTGATAGTTTTGACACATCATCCTCTGCACAGGTTGCCTATATGTGTACTGAGATATTTCGAATACCTGGGGCTGGGCTATTTAAAGTTTCTCTGTTCTTTATAATACTACTGTACAAGAGTCAGATGCATTACCGGCACTGTGGTATAATGGTGAGGCTGTTTGCCCCTCATGCGGAAGACTCAAATTCGATCCCGGTCGTGGACAATCTGTTTTTTTCTGCTGGGATTTTTCCCTCAGCCCAGGTTGACCCTGACAGGCAGGATCGTAGTAGCCTGTCTCTTAAACGACCTTACAGCGTTGCAGGGGAGCTAAAACTGGTAACCAAACAAAAACCAAATCAGATACCTTACCACTTATATGGCCCATCCTGCGCTTAAAGGGCATTGATTTAAAAGAACAGGGGTCTTTCGTGTAGTGGTTTGACTCTTCGCTTATTATGCAGAGGACCTGAGTTCGATTCCTGAATGGGGTTGAACATCTGAGTCTTCCTGACCGGATCCATCTCTCTTAGTCTGGATTTACCGTTATAGGCAGGGTCGAAGTAGCCAAACTGAAATACATAATTTAGGAGGGTTCTTGCATTAGTCAGACTTGTAAGTGGTCACCCACAAAATTGTCGGAAATTTTGTCGGGCGTACACCCCAAAAGTTGAAAGTCAAATGTTCAGCTCAGAGGCTGTCAGAACTTCCAATCGAGGTAAAATTGTCGGAAACTCGACAATTGTCTGTATTTTTACAGGTCTGATTAGTGTAACACTCCCTGTCACACTTTAAGGTCATGAGAATGGTAGACAACAGCAGAGCCTCTAGTTCAGTTGATTGGCTTTGGCTTTGGTATAACACCTCTAGTTAGGTCATTTGAAGTACTGGCCTTGTTGAGGCCAACCCGAGTTGAGAGGGACTCAATATCCCAGCAGAGAGAGATGTTCACCCAACTTTGGGATCGAACTCTCGCTTTCTGCATGATTGGCGAAGACTCTAATGATTGCACCACAAACACCAGCTCTTCACAATAAGATGGGAGAAGAGCCGGGTAAAACTTAAAAAATAATTAAAGGTACATGTACCAGAACAATTTTTGTTTGTATGCTTTGGTTTTGAATTTACACCCCTTGTGCGACTAAAAGAGGTAGGCTTCTTTGATCTTACCTGTCAGGGCCAACCCAGACTGAGGGACATAGCATCCCAACAGAGACACGGAGATGGTCGTCCAACGTTGGGAGGATTTTGGTTTGGTTTGTTTACCGTTTTATGTCCCCTGCAACACTGTAAGGTTATTTAAGGGACGGGCTACTTCAACCTTACCTGTCAGGGCCAACCTGGGCTGAGAAGGAAAAAATCCAAACAGAAAAAAAAACCCAGATCATCCGCCTTCAGGATCAAACTCGGGTCCACCACCAGCATTTGTGGTGTAATGCTTAGACGCTTCACCTATCATGCAGAGGATGTGATTTCGAGGCCCGTGAGGGGCAGTTTTTCTACTGAGACAATGTCCCTCTCAGCCCAGGTTGGCCCTGACTGGCAAGGTCGAAGTAGCCCGTCCCTTAAATGACCTTACAGTGTTGCAGGGGATGTAATGCTAAAAATCAAACCAAGCCAAACCATCGGGTACTCGGTGTGACAGACGAAGAGCCTAACTATTACACCACAGCACCGGTACGCTAGGATTAACTCCCGCTCCTTTGTGATTGGATAAAAGCCTCATCATTAAAATACAGGCAAAAGTCAAGCGTAGAGGGACCAAACCACACCAGAATAAGATTAAAAAAACTTCCTAGAAACCAATGCCACATTTGATATATATTCGAAACAAACAACTCTCAAGAGAAAAGCAAACTGATAGCCACAGGAAGACAGTGATAGGGTGTTAACACAGTGCAATTGGTTTCGTTTTTTATCGGCAAATGATGACGCAGAAATCGAGGCGTATGTGTGCATCTAAAAACTAGAGAAATTTTTAGCAGCACTAAAATGCTCTCAACAAAACGAATTGACCAGTAGTGCCTGATAGTGAAACTAATGCATTGAATTTGCAAGATTAATAGAAAAGAGTACCCCTGACCCCATCCCTTGGCTGCTTGATGACAATTTTTGTGATCTCATTTGCCAGCTGCAAACCAAAACGAATCCACTCTGTTTGCACCATAAGTGTTAGTTTAAAAGTGAATAAAAAATAGATTGCACAGAACTGTTTGAAAAAGCAAAGCAATGTTGTCACAGAATTAAGTTGAAGGTTTTAGTTTATTTGTGTGTAATTGAGTATATTTACAACAAAAGTGACAGTGATCAATAAATAATATGCTTTCTAGTTTGCATCAACAAGATCAATAAATACATTTTCAGTTTTGACACATCAATGACCAAATCCATTACAAAACGTTTCCTGGTCAGAGCCTATTTCTCGAATTTCACACATATCTATCAATCCCAAAACCTCAACCATGGATCCAGCTGTGTCTTGCAAAATCATTTTCAAAGGACTCATATATTATTATGAGGTAAATAATATTGGTCATGACGGTTGCTTTACACAATAGGCTTATATAAGAACATTTGACCAACATATGACATCATGAGATAGAGAGAAAATGTTTTTCATGTGAAACCCTCCTGATGAACAGAAGATACAACCTTTTCAAAATACAAAAAAGAGACAGCTCATAGCCCAGAGAGTTTTGGTGGTTTAGTTTCCAGTTTTACTTTTACATTCCTTGCAACACTGTAAGGTCATTTATGAGAAAGGCTACTTTGACCCTGCCTGTCATGGCCAACCCGGACGGAGAGGGTGGATCCCAGCAGAAAGATGTAGATGCTTGTCCCCATGTGGGAATTGAACTAAGGTCTTTTGCGTGATGGGTGAAGGGTCTACCCGTTATACCACAAACAAGGTCCCCAGAGAGAAATATTTAACCAAATAATTACTTGTTGATTTGATTTAGAAAACTAAACTAAGTTACTCTCTTGACTTGTTCACAACCCTCATGAAGATTCGAAAAAATTGCTACACGTAGGCCTATACTCATTTCAGGGTGAGGGCAGTGGTGATCAGACCAATAATGAAAATGAGACATAAATAATGGGATGTAAACTATGTAAGGTTTAGTTTGAATAACTCTGATTATCAGGCGTCTTTTCTCATTCCTTCTTATTCCCCCTTCATGCATTATCAATTGGGAAAAGACAAATTCTGATTTGACTAGATTCATAACAGAAAGCGGCAAGCTAACTAGATCTAACTCAACACAAACAAGCAAGCAAATTTCCAACACAAAATATGGTTTGCAACTGCTCAGTAAACTAAGTCCATGACAGTTACTACTAAAGTGAATCTAATTCACTTACGTCAATTTGCGGGCCTACATACACAAAAATTAGCAATAGAGGTCAGTAGTGTGTCGATTCTCTAATGGCAGGGAACATAAGAAGAGCTTAATCACAAGGCTCTTGCTAAAAAAAATTAATTGTGTCCATCTTAATAACGTCTAGCAGCCGAGAGTCATTTGGAGGACAAAAGTATCACAAACACTTTATTCGCAGATGAAATCATGGCAACATAGATTTTTTTCTTCACAAACATTGGTAATTGAAAAGAGCACATTGCACTTTTCTCAGTTTCTACCCTTGAGTGTATAAAATTTTTTGTTATGAAGCTCTTCATTGCACAAACCTCATTCTCCAAATAAAGCCCCTATTCCCCCTTCTTCCCCCCCCCCCCCTCCCCCTTTTCCCCCCGTCAAACTATCTCCAAACCCCTTCCATGCATTACACATCTCTCACCTACCAAAAAGAATGCCCCTTTCAAGCAACAACGCAAAAAAGAACACAAAGCAAGGTTACACCAATAGGACTATTTAAAGTACTAGAGCATTTGTGTAGCCACATTGACTAATACTATCTATTCAATTACTCCATAAACCTGGGCCTTCCAAACAAAAAAAAGGTTGCAATTTATACAGATGGGTTTCTGAACCACCTTAAGTGAAGTACTGCAAGACATCGAGACATGAAAAGTAAGAGGAGTTAATTAAAAGTATGTTCCTGGTGTTGGCAAGTTAAAAAAACATTTTGCAAGAAGATAAGCATTAGCATGATGATTCGCACTAGCAACAACAAAAGGTGGAAAGAAGATGAAAGAAATGTTTTGCACGAGATAAAGAGATTTTATTCATCGCAAACAATTGTAATGACATCATGTACATCTTCCAGCGGTTTGATGAGTTCAAACACGCTCTGTCATGCTTAACTTATATTGCAGTTTGTTTTTGCAAAGGGGCGAATTCTCCATGACAATCTTTGTATTATTCGCCCTTATACAAAACAATGAACAACATCAGCAACAAACTTTGCCAGCTCTGCCACGCTTGAGTTATATCCCTGGTTGTTTTGCAAAGAGGCAAATTCTCCATTGCAATCTTTGTATTATTCGCCCTTATGCAAAACAATGAATGATAACAAACTCAACAAGCTCTGTCATGCTTTAGTAATGTCGCTGTTTGTTTTTGCAAAGAGGCGAATTCTCCGCTACAATCTTTGCATTATTCGCCCTTATGCTAAACAATTAACAACATCAACAACAAACTTTGCAAGGCTTTGTCATGCTCAAAATGAGGATGTTACAACCACTCGTGAACTAAAAGGGGAGGGAAGTTTTGATGTGTGAGAAAAACGGTTTCATGAGTACAGTAAATGCAAACAGCAAATGTGGCTAAAATTATGATGAAACAACTGAAACAGGTTAGCAATATGGGGGGGACCAATGCTTCTGTGGTTTCACACCCAGAAAGGGGAGACAAGCATCGAGACAGCATTCCCTTTCAAAATTAACATTCACAGCGCATGCATCATAAGGTACCTTTCATTCACTCTTTCCTTACACTTAACATAACTGAACCATTTTGAAAGAGGGGAAAAGATGCATAAATAATACATTCACATCTAAAATACTTGTCAGCAAACAAAATCATAATTCCCGGCTTATACGTTTTAGTAGGTTACGCCAAATAGTAGTTAAGTAATGAGTATCAAAAGCAAGGACATTCTTTTCAAAGATTTCAGAATACCTCTGATAATTACTACATTATATCATGGCACTGATTGGGATTTTCAACAGAACTTGGAAGCTAGATATAATTCGTCACCGTTTCATTCTTTTTCTAACCATAAGGAAGAAAAAAAAAGTTCGAGACCAATGTAAAAATAAAGTGGTATTGGAAACCATAAGAACCAAACGGGTATAGAATAGAATCTGTAATCAACTAACTACTACTGACAACGTCCTTGCCACCAAACTGTTTTGCAATATCTACTACTGTTTGTATTGCCACCAAACTGAGCACACGCACACACAGATACAAAATCTTGCTGTAATCACAATCTCAAGGTTTTAAGGGCTGCCGGTGCCCCAGTCTGCCGAGTGTCAGCCACATCAAGATCCGCCTTTTCAAATCTTATTTAACTAACTTACACAGTCACCATAGAACTAAGACACTGGCTTAGGTCATCTGTTCACAAAATTGGTTATCACTAGGGTTGGCTAAACGATATGTGATCAGTCCGCGTCTCCCTCATCCTCATCATCATCATCGTCGTCGTCTAGATCGTCATCGTCGTCATCATCCTCAACCTGAAAAATAAAAGCAATGATTATGTAGAGCAAAATCGAAGGAACAGACACGATGGTAAAATCTGCAAGATAAATAAGGAGTCAGTAAGTAGGATAAATAAAGAGGCTAAATAGTCACACACAAAATATGAGGAGGTAAAACTACATTGAATTACGTAGTACCAAAAAAGAGAAGGACAAGGAAGTGAAACAGAAAACTAAGGAAGCGAAATAGAAAATAGAAAAAGAGGCCAAATGGTAAAGAAATTAAGGTGTGTTAATTTTAAGACCGATATTCTATCAATTGAAACCGTTTATTAGTGAGTTCCTAAACCATGTAGGGAATTTTTTAAAATCAAGTATCTCCATAAAACATTTAAAGGCACCATGCGAGAACCAGTATCATGGGCAGGGTCTTTACCTAGAATGTAGAAGACAGGAGTTAACCACATCTGTGGTATAATGGTCTGGCCCTTCGCCTATCATGCAGGGGGAATGAGCTCGAGGCCCACATAGGACCGTTTTAATTGAGCATCACTACGTCTCTGCTGGGATGAAGTATCCCTCTCAGCTCAAGTTTTTAGCGGGCTACATCGGCTTTAATCATTAGTGCCAACGTGGGCTGGGAGGGACACAACATCCCCGCATAGACACAGAGATGGTCAGTTCGAGTTGGCCCTAGCAGGCATGGTCAAAATAGCCAACCTCATAATCAAACTTAAGGTTGGGTGCAGACGGGCCTAACTCCTCAACACACGACATAACAACGACCCAACCCGCATGAAACAGTTGGCCCGAGTTCCATTTCACACGAATACTTCACTTTGCTAAACTACACAACAGTCGTGACCCATAGGTGTCGACATTTCAACTTTCCAAAATGCTCTCGAAGCCAAGGAGTTTAGAAAGACTCCTTGCTCGAAGCCCATCTGGCCTTGACCCTGACCTCCCTCTTCTCTGATTGGCTTGTTTGACGCAACTGTTGAACGAAAATTAAACACGTTTGATTTTTGTTCAACTGTTGCTTGTGCCAAAAAAACTAATTGGCATATGAATGCAGGGGAAACCTGGCCCCGCTGTGGTCATTTATTGATTGTTGCGCGTTGTATCGCATCGTGTGCACTGCTCATTACAGTACCACAAGAAGTAAAAAACTTAAAGAAAAAGTGTGACACAAAAAGGACACCTACCTCCTGTCCCAACTCCTTCAACTTGGCCTTGTACTTGTCGATCTTTGCGTCCTGGTCAGCCAGCAGAACCAACAGGTCATCCTGCTCCTTTTTCAAGGTCTCCATCTCTTCTCGCAAGTCTCCGCCCGCATTCTGCTTCTCTTCCTCCAACGCCTGAGACACAGGTCAAAGGTTAAGTAACAAAGTTAGGGCTTTGATCAAGCATTCTTATAAAAGATAATAACTTGTTTAATCCGAAGGAGAAATTTACGGCAGAACTCGCATCAGTCAACATTGCTGGGACTATTGAAATTACATTGGGTAAAGAGAAAGTTGACTTAAGGGATATCGATAGAGTAAAAAAGAAAAAGTTTGGAATTCCAAACAAAGTCAACTTAACAGACATTGAGACATGCAGGCTCTGCTGTATATAGAAAAATAGACTAATCACAAATCAAGTGAGGCTAAAGCAGCGAAAGAAGCTGGCGCCTCTATAAATAAGAAACTTTTAACTAACTGACGAGTTTATGTATGCATCTAAGAGTCTCACCAATTAAAAAAATATGTAAAAATGCCCAAGATCCTCATGGCAAAAGTAGGAAAATTGATAACTCATTCTTTGAATCTAAAATCATTCCCCCATGTGGGACAGATCCATGTTGACAATGTCAGTTCCAGTGGACGTTGTTTTTTTCTTTATTTCTCTTGGCATAGAATCATACAGATATCTAAATTTTTACCTTAAGTCAGATAAAAAAAAAAAACCTCTTAGTTACAACTTCGTTATACTTTTACCATTTTCTATTAATTACCCATGATCAGCCATTATTGGTGCACTTCATAAAGTGATTTTTACGCAAAAAAAACACCCACAGATACAGCAAAGTAAGAACAGAGATATCAGCTATTCATTAGGCGGAGCGTCCACTGACCTGTTTTGTCAGTTGCAGGCCAGGCTCATCTATATATGATATATACATATGAGCCATGCCTGTAACTGACAAAACAGGTCAGTGGACGCTCCGCCTTACCACAGAAAATGAACATCAAGCAAAACCAGACACTTTTTTGTTAAAATGTAAAAAGTCTCATCCCCATAAACTTACCCGAACATTGTTGGCTAATGTCAAGTTCTCCTCATTGGATTTCTTCAGTCTTTCCTGTAGTGAGTTCCTCTCCTCTGTCAGGCTGGCCACTTCAGATTCACTGGACGTTAACCTGGACTGAAGCTCAGCCGTTGCTGCATCGGAGTCTGGACTTGATGTTGCTGTAGATTCACTGGACTTCTGAAGAGAAAAAGAACATAAATGAGCTCTGTTTCTACGTTTAAGATCGGGATTTAAGCCCCCTGTAACACTGTAAGGCCAGTTATGTTTGTTTAATAGAGCTGTCCCATACTCGATAAAAAATAGTAACAACAGCGGGGTTCCTCGGAAAGGAGGGGGCAGAACTGCTTCTAAATGCACTGCAATAAAAATAACCCTGGGTTTTTCAAGCACAAAAACCAAGTAAGGGATTGAACAATTGAGGTTCCATAACAATATCAACATTACAAAGTCATTTCAGCCCCAGGGAATAGATTAAGACAGTAGTAACAACTAGAAAAAGAGGAAAAGAAGCAGGCCATACCAGAGCACCCACCAACCCCCCTGCAAGGTAACATTCATGCTGGCAACCTTAACCCTGCCTGCCAGGGCCAACCCGGGCTTAAAGGGACACAACATCCCAGCGGAAAGATGAAGGTGCTTGTCCGAAATGGGATCCAACTCTGTCTTATTCATGATAGGTTAAGATTAAGAGCCTAACCACGACATGAAAAATACTAGTTTAATAAGAATATTTCTCTGGAAACAAACAGATAAATCATAGATGTCTCTACCTTAGGACAGGCCAAGTAATAGCAGTGATCCCTTTAAAGCGCAAGATCAGCACAAAACCCAATAAATTTGTTCCCACGTATCACTCAATAATTATAATGTAATAATAATAATAATAACGGATTGCATTTATATAGTGCATATCCCAATACTGGCTCTATGCGCTTTACAATCATTGCCATGGGCATTCATTTAAAAGCACAGTCTATCTAGAGCAGTGGTTCCCAAACTGTGGGTCGCGACCCCCTTGGAAGGGGGTCGC
>JAUKPP010065378.1:0-16407 GCA_032273245.1 Phyllaplysia taylori
CTGAAATGTCTTTGTAAAGCGCATTGAGCATTGATGTCTATGGAAATGCGCTATAAAAATGCCATATATTATTATTACACACATGTTGGCTATAACATATTATTGAGGAATCTGAATCTTCTATTAAGAATAGCACATACAGACGCTCATGTTGCACTGGTATAGCATAAGGCTACAAAGGGTCTGTATGGTATTTTCTCATTTCTATCTATGATCTTCGACCCTCATATCCCACTTCCTGGCATATTTAAATAATCTCACAAAGTTTATTGACGGTGCGGTGAAACTTCAACAAAATGAAAAACTACTGTTTGCCCTGCACAGTACCATATGACCACATCCCATTTCTATTGTGGATGTTGGTGGTTCTTACTTTAAATGGTACTTTATTAATCCCCATAGGAAAATTTGTTTTCCATTGGCGATATAAATACATGTAGGCTACAATCATAATTCATGCATGTAATAATACAATATACACAAGGACAAATCAACATTACAGTGAATAACAATCGGTCAGTTCACATAAACACCACTGCTGGTCGCCGCAAGAGCAGCGCCCAAGTTACCCATTACCACTTGGGCACAACGTTGGACCCCTGGATGGAATCAAACCCAGTCTCACTCTCCAGTAGGGTTATGCGTCCGGCAGCCTAATCACTAGGCCATGGACATCCGTTGTAAGATCGTTAAGTCATTCAAGAGGCAACTCAGCTGCTTCGACCCTGTCTGCCAGACTGAGAGGGACACTACATCCCAGCAAAGACATGGAGATACTCTGATAAAAGAAGACTGCCCCATGTGGGCCTAAAATTCCCGTCCTCTACATGATAGGTTGAGAGCCTAATCATTAAGCTGCAGAGGCCAATCATTGCATTTCTGACAGCAACAAACTTTTCCTTCACTCATCTGCTGGGTAGACATAAGTTACATATTTGTTTTTTGGCGTTTGCAACCCCTTCGAAATCAGGCCATGTCTCTAATTCCACTCTGTAAGTCTGAGAGCCTCTATGTTTGTGGCACTGGAATGCAGACTATGAGGGCAAAAAGAAGATGGAGACTCCTTCTTCTTCTTCTGTGATCCCCCGCTAGAACTCAGGGTCGATCTAAATCACATGGTCTATTTATCCTGCAGTGGCATGTGTTTCCACAAGTGCACTACAGGGTCCTCTCGCCATACAGGCAACCATGTTTCATTTTTTATGAGTACTCCTATTGTTTAAGCTGAGAAGAATGGTTTCAGTTATGATGCATTTTTGCCGTTGTGTACAGTATAATGTCATTCTTTGCTGGTGGGGGCCCCCACACCTCCACGGGTGTAGATGGAGACGACATACCATTGAAAATATCACACACGTACTTGGGTGTTCGTATTTGGTTTTGGTGGTTTGGTTTTATGCCCCTTGTAACACTATAAGGTTGTTTAAGAGGCCGGCTACATATCGGACTAAACCTAGGTTGAGAGGGACACAACATCTTAGCAGAGACATGAAGATGCTAATCCAATGTGAGGATCAAACTCCCATCTCATTTGTGATAGGCAAAGAGACTAACCATTACCCCCACTGACACCCATCATTCATGTATACATACAAGAATGCCATGACAAGACACCCTGGGGGCTATCACAAACGTTAACGCCATAAAACAGATTAAGGCACTCCTAGATGTGACTGTTGTATACAGACTTAGCTCTAGGCTTCTTTGGCATAGGTCTTCAAAAAGAGCCTTTTATTTTCCTTTTGGAAATCAAGGCACATTTCTGCCCGCATCCCTCCTCTACCCTACCCCTGAACTTTTCTACCCTCAAGCATTCACCCTAATTTTTCCAGAAATGTGCATTACAGTGACATCAGTCGCTAAGGCCGGCGCTATGGTTGGGCTCTTCGCCTGTCATGCGGAAAACCCGAGTTTGATCCCTGCGCAGACGAACTGGGTTTTTTCTGCAGGGATCATTTCCCCCTCAGCCCAGGTTGGCCACGACAGGCAGGGTCAAAGTAGCCCGCCTCTTAAATGACCTCACAGTGTTACAGGGGACGTAAAACTGGTAACCAAAACCAAACAGTAGCTAAGAAGGCAGGCTGATGGACACACAATAATGGTAACATAAATAAAAACTGAATAAATATTTTTCAAGAGTATTTCTATTTTTCTCAATTTGGTTTTCTATTCAACATGATATAAGCCTTTAGGATATTACCAGGAAATTCCATTACTGATTTATTAGTGCTGAAAATCATCACATTATTGGAACATTGGCTTTGTTCTCCTGTATCTCAATTGTCTCTCCAGTGACTTCTAAAGCTGTTCTATGATCATGCCTTACATTTAATTCAGTACGTAAAGGGTACACTCTGATTAGATTCAACTGTAAAAGTGAGGTTCCTTCTATAATCACCTCCCCCCCCCCCTCCCTCTTTCGCCAAGTCTAATGCCCCTGGTAGACAGCCTATCTCCAAAATTAGAACTGACTTTGAAAGATTGATATAAGCTATGGGAATGCAGGTTTTTTTCATCATTGCTACATTCATATTTTCTTATTTCTTAGGCGTTGCACCCTGGCAACCAACACAGGTTTGTATGATTGATGGCATTGATTACAATTTTTTGCTACAGGCAGCACATAATATATACAGATTTAGAATGTACATTATCATTAATAAGCACCATTATAAAGCAAAACGCCCTGAGCGGATCATTGGTGAGCTCTCTGGTGTGGTTTACTCCTCACACTTCCTTTTAAGTGTTTACTTTTGTTCGAAATGTGATCTTTTTAGAAAATTTAAAATTTTTTAAAAATTTTAAAAGTCCACTCACCAAGCAGGCACAGCAAAAGCAAGAAAATACACAACAATGATGCTGGTTTCTTGATGGATGGAAACAGAAGCCCACAGAGTTTCCAAAATCTCTTGAAGAATCTCCAGTTGAAATTTGCCCTGAAAAAGTATTTAATAGGCTATATGATGAAAGCCCCACTCAAATTCCCCTTAAAAAAGTATTGATAGCCGGAGATAACAAATGAGATCCATGGACACAGTGCACGTAGGCACTTGAAAGAATCACCAATGACAAGCAAATGCAATTTACTGTCCATGCAAAACATCAGTACCGTTGATTTTTATTTATTTCTTTACGTAAAGATGCTAAAAATGCATGGCCTACCAAAATCAAATCAACATTTCTGGCATCCTGTTTTAATTGCACAAAATTTTAGCCCCTTTGTCCTTTGACACTTTACCATTCTACAGGATTAGTAGGCCAATAATAGCCTCTATACTATATTGTCTACCTCTGAAAGAGAATAAAATAATCACAAGTTGTGTTGGTTTTGAAGGCTAAAACAGCCAAAGAAGCTGGTGCGCTATAAATAAATAATTTCTAGCATTTCAATAATAAAGTTGGTGGTGTTGTATGGCATGGTGTAGAGTGTAGTCTACACTGCTCCTCCTACTCCTACCACCACCAGGCTCTAGTACAAAGTACAGCCTTTAAAAATGCAAAGAATAGATATCAATGGGCTTCCATGTATTCAGGACTTGATTTGGGTCTCTCTTCATCTTTTTTTTCCTCTCTCTTTTCTATTTATACAAATTAAACAACCTGTTTCAACTGTTTGAGACACCATCCTGGCTGGATCTATAGTCCGCTGCAGCATGACCCTTGACCTTCTGACTGAGGCAGAAAGAGACCAAGTGCAATGCTTTTTTTTTCTGAGAATCGGAGTAAAATCATCAGAAAGTACTTGGAAAAGCAGATGGTTTTCGGGACATTTCATACTGGATCTCTAACCGATTTTCTTCAAATCAACCGTCAACGCTCCAAAACAAATTAACTCACTCATCAGCTGAGAGTCGCAGCAGAGAGCGACCTCCTCCTCGTTCCATTGCAACAGCGAAGTAAACACCGGTATAAAAGTTTCATTGGGTTTTGTCGCCTATGAATGAAACTAAAACATGGCTTAAAAAATACAATAAAACAAATTTTAGAAGAAAAAAAAATCACAATTTTCAAATTAATAAATTGAAACCTAGCTATTTTCTTAGGCTTATAATAATCTTTTGGAATATTTGTAATGCCTATATTGATATCTATAGTACTTCGAGCAGGTATTAAAAAATTACCAATGAGACCTCCTGTGTTTGCCCATAGCATTCCAAAGCGTCAAAATGGACGACGACGATCTCGGATTCGGAACCGGAGCCCCTCCCAAAAGAGTAAATATGTTTGTTTGTTATTTCATATTTAGTGATAGTGTAATTGTTGTTTTATCTAGATCGTTTAAAGGAGATTTGTAGATATGAGGGGTTCAGAGTTAGTGATGGCTTCGGTTTTGTTTGTTTTTTACTTACTGAAACTGAAATGTTTTATTGACTTTTACTTTTACTCACTCTGTCACTAGTCAAGTCACTAGTAGATCTAGATCTAGTGGGATGCACGAAGCTAGTCGCAAGTGTTTTCGACTAAGTGTTCTATTCCATAACCCTCAATACTCACAGTAGCTCACAAATTCACGTGCTGGCGGGGTGAATTAAGTTGAAAATTACTCACGTATCAAAATTACGCTTTTATGGAATTGAGCATTTAGTCGAAAAAACGACCGACTAGCTTCGTGCATCCCACTCTAGATCTAAATCTAGTTTGATTACCAGTTTTACGTCCCCTGCAACACTGTTAGGTCATTTAAGAGACGGGCTACCTCGACCCTGCCTGTCAGGGCCAACCCGAACTGAGAGGGAAAAAGTCCCAGCAGAAAAAAAACCAGATCGTCCGCGATCGGGGATTGATCTAGGGTCTTCCCGAATGCAAGGCGAAGAGCCTAACCATTACATTAGATCTACATCTAGATTTACTTTTAGTTAGTTTTTTTATAGGCCTCTGCCTCTAGGTCTAGGATCTAGATCTAGATCTAGTACCTAGTCTCTTTGGTTTGGTTTAGTTAAACGCCCCATGCAACACTGTAGGTCATTTACGAGGCTGGACCTCCAAATTTTTACGTCAGTCTCTGATAGGAAGGGGGTCAGAGCCATGGGAACTCCGAAAAAATCCCAGTGAACCTGCCCATATTCAAACATCCTTTATATTTTTTTATAATGATTCATGGTGAGGTTTTTTTGTTTGTGTGTCTCATTGGCAACGGCAGACCTCAATCCTACATTAGTAAATTCTAGTCTATCCATCCCTACCAATGATAAAAACCAACTGAACATTACCATCAGAGTTTGTGCATCATAGTCAGATGGGCTTACCCTCGAAGTCAATCACTGCCTGTGGTTGTTGTTGGGTGTGGGTTTTTTTTGGTAATGCTGGTTGGTATTTCTAGCATTTAATTTGGGGTCGTGTTCTCAAAAATGTTATACCATATTTATTTCTTGTTTTTAAAAAAAAGGAAACAATTGAAATGATAATGATATATTTTTCTTTTTTAAATGTTTCACAGGGTGCTAAAACAGGCAGGAGAGCAGCACCGGTTTCAGCGACTCCTGCACCCGCACTGGAAGAAGAAGAGCTTGCTTCTGAGCCAACAACCAAGAAAAATGCTGTGAGCTTTTACAAAGAGTTTCAAACATAGTTATTTAGTTAGTTATGCTCTTCACTCCACTTGGAGCATAGGCAACCAACAACAGCTTTCATTCCTTGTTGTTGATAGTGTTTCTGAACCTTTTTTTTTAACAAGTTTTACTTGGGAGGATTATGATAAGCCTAAATATTCGCTATTATTTTTAGATTTGTGCGTGGGAATGTTGCGGTTTGTATTTTTTCAAAATTATGTTTTATCTGGATTCTTCTGTCTATTAATGAAAACTTGTTATTGCAGAGTGGTCCGCCTGACAGACCAAACAAAGCTGTCTCAGGATGGGGTGAAGAAGCTCCAACAAGGAAGCCACGGTAAAAGAAATTCCATGTTTTATCTACAACAATGGTAGTTATATTTCTGTGCACAGATGGTCTTACTTGACGCACACTTTTTAATTGGATCTGCAAAAGTTTAGGTATAAAGCTTACAATGTGAGAGACCACACATTATGTTTCATGTGTTGAGCTGCACATCTGCTTTCTTATCCTCAACCCTTGTCTTTTTGCATTCAAGACATTTTGTCTCTCCACACTGCCCCTCCCCTCCTTTTCTCTGAAGATTGAAATTATTGCATACTATTATAGTGAAAACTTACTTTTGCCCTTTGATGAATACTCAGTCTTATTAATTTAACACAGCTTATATCAGAAAGCCACAATTTGATTTTGCATTAGTTGTGGATACACATGAATTTCTCTGGCGATATCTTACTGACTTTTGCTAAAGAAGATTAATAAACTACAGCACATTTATGTATTACATTGAAGAGCTTCCAAAGTTGAAGTTGAGGAGTGAGTATATCCTATGAATAAATATATGAACACTTTAAAAATTTGGTGTCAACACATTAGAAACAGCATATTGGTACCTGATGCAGATATATATGTGTCATCACATATCACTCATCGTAAGTCGATCAGACTTGCATGCTGTTGTAATATAAAATCACTTTCAAAGATTTTCACAATGCAATGAGACATAGTACTTTTCTTCCATACATTATTATCTCTATGTATGATGTCCCTGTAGCTTATCAAAAATATGTTCCACGTACACTTGAGCCTGAGCTGGATCTTGTCACAATGGAATATAATATACTCTCCCTCTCTCTCTCTGTATCTCTGTCTTTATCTCTCTCTCTCCTCTCTCTCTTTCTCTTTCTACCTGCCCCCTCTCTCTCCCCTTTCCCCCATACCTCCTACCCACAACTACAAAAGCTTCACATTCACTCATCAGTCATGGTGATAGCAGTAGCAATATTGTTGTGAAGAAATTATTTTGTCCTCGGAGTTGAATATTGAATTGCATGGTGGAAGGACCTTTATGCATGGATTACTGCATGCTGCAATGCACCTTTTTTTAGTAGCCGTATTTGCTGTGGCTGTCGTAAAAGAACAATTTTTTACATTACTCTATGTACTTATGCCTCTATGTTTTCACATCTTTACATGCTTTTTAATGTTTGTTTTATTTTCATCATTTTTATGCTGAATATGGCCTGAGTTGCTTGTGTATTTTCATTTGGGGGACACAAATGCACATTTTTTCAGAACTCGACAACTTGGTGAAGGATTCGAAGCATTAGAGGAGTAAGTTTCAATCCATAGATCTGATGCTAACACTAACAAACGATTCCCTTTGTCTTGTTAGGACTCACATTTCTTGCATTTTAATTTCATGTTTCTCCATAATTCCAAATAATGTAGACTTAGCCTTCCGTCCACTCTATGCAATGTGAGAATTGCCAGCATCTCATGTGCAGAAGCAGATGTTTTTTGTAATTCCTCGTGTGCATTTTACTACTTTGCATTTCTTTTCCTTGTTTACACTTCTATTTGGGTTTATTTGTTTTGTTTTTGTTCTTTTTGCCTTTTATTTTCTCAGTTTATGGATAATATTTAAGTATGCAGGTGTAGAGAACAACTGCCTAAAAAAGTTAAGATTGTGCTGCATAATATACAAAAGTATTGCGCTCAATTTTTTTCTGATCTTTAATAGAAATTTTGTCCATTTTGTTTGCGCTTTTTATTTATCCATCTTTCATTACTTGTGTTAATCTCCTTTTTGCCTTTTCAAGACCCTTTGATGGCCTCAGACAAATTTTTATACCAAATACTGTTATCACTGTAAACACTTTTTCTTGCATTAGTTTTGTTGCTTGAAAAGGCCATCAAGCTATTTTATTATCGTTAAGTGTTTTCTTTAAACCGTCTTAGGAAACTTTAAATGTGTAGAAGTTTTAACAAATGCACATAGTGGGATGATACTATCTTTTGCATTAGCAAGGGAGTCATTCTGTTAAAGAAACTAAGTGATTTCACTTGGTGAATTCAACATTTAGTCTACATACATTATTATATTTTATGGTTCTCATATCAATTAATTCATTTGCATAACTTCAACTTTTATTTTGTCCAATGACCTTTTAGGAGCATTTAACTTGTTTTGTTCATCTTGTATTCTGCTAGCATTCTTTTTTAATTTGAAATATTTTTGTTTCTGTCTAATCAATGGGAAAATAGATTTCCCCCTTTCTATATATGTATGTTCTTTTTATCATTAACTTTGCTGACACACGTTATTTGTGTGATACTTTCTCTCTTCACTACTTTGTGTGTGATGTATTGTACAATATGAGGACATCTGTCTTTTTATCATGTCCTTTCTCTCTGGTCTCAGCTTTGCTGACAAACTTTATTATCTGAAACTTTCTCTTCTCACCAACTTGTGTGTGATGCATCGTATCAAATGAGGACATCTATCTGCTTATCATGTTCTTTCTCTGATCTCAATCTTGTTGACACACTTTTCAAAAGGGAGACTATTCTTTTTTCATCATTTTTAACAACCTTCCTAACACATTGTCACACTCCACCCCCTCTTGGAATCTCGACCAATCTCTTTAGTTTTCAAAAGCCAGAGTCTCAAGGTCAGGGTCACAGGCCTCCTCCCAAGTCAAAACATTCTTTTTTCGATGATGAAGATGATGATGATGACAACATATTCCGGTAAACTAGAACTGTGTGACTTAAGGGCAGTTGGTTGTTGTAGATGTGCTGTTGATTTCTGAGAAATTAGAACTTAACAATGCTAGTGGAGACTGGGGTTTTTGGTAATTAATTTCACAGCTGATGTTGTGGATTTTGCTGTAAATTTATTTCACCCTAAGAAAGGGGATTTCATTCTACAATCACAATGGTTTTGCAGTGACACTTTTAGATGCACTTCCACTAAAGAGCAATATAATAATCTTTCTTAAGTGTAAGTCGGTCAATCTCTATACAAAGATAGGAGTAGGTTTGAATAAGCCCAACAAAATTGGCATAGTTCTCTATATAGAAATTACTTCCAACTAACTAACTGTATTCAAACCATTCTAAATTTAATCTGGGCTTGAATGCATTGTTTTCTTTTTCTTGCTCCTATTTCAAGTAAAAGTTACTACAAAAGGTTAGCATTGAATTGGACCTTTGTCTGAATCTACTTGCCATGCAACATGCAACTGCTGCCTAGTTCATTGGGTTGAATATTAAACTTTCCAAGTGCAGACTGAAATGTTTCCCAACAACCATTTGTTGTAGTACTTTTAGTTTGTAATTCATTATACAGTTATATTAGCCTGGTAGTAAGAGTGATTACTCTACTATTACAGGAGGTACATTAGACATAAAATATAGCCTATCTCCATCAGTGTCGAACATAATATAGCTTTCTTACTTCTCTTCATTTAGACAAGATTAAGTCTTTCAGCTCCTCTCCATCTTTCTTCTGTCTCTCTCCCCCTCTATCGCTTCTCTTTCTTCTGTCTCTCTCCTTCTCTATTGCTTCTCTCTTTCCCCCCCCCCTCGCTCTCTTTCTCTTTCTCTCTCTCTCTCTCTCTCTCATCTTCCCCCTTTCTCTCATTCTTTGTTCATTTCTCGTTCTATCCTTTTCATGTGCCTATGTAGATTAGATAGAATTCAACATTACCATGGTGAAGTACCAGAGAATATTAACTTTCCTATGTAAACCAGGCTGAGACTTGACCTTTCGTGCCCCCCTAAAATAAAAAGATTTTTAAGAGTGGTTGATAAGCTTCCTGATGTCCTGACACTTACATACTTCGCAGATCTTCGTCAGTTGCTCTGATGTGGTCTGCTCCTTCTTCTTCTTTTTATGTGTTACAGTTATCTTTATCTACTTTCTGGTGCTGAAATGACCTAACAGTGTTGATGGTGCTGTAAACCTTCACCAAAAAAACTGTTCAATGTCAACAGTGTCATAGATAGAACCCCAACATCAGACAAAAAGGACTACCTTTGCTCTACCCTTTTGTTTTCACTTTGTATAGTCTACCCATGTCATGATATCTGTGATGATCTGGATGGATATTATTCCCTTCCTTTACTTTTAGAGGAAGCCATCACAAGAACTCTATTTGTATATAATATTCCCTTCACTGGTCATATTTAGAATAGACACGTCTTCCCTTTTCTATACAACTATATTTCTTTAACCAAACAAAACAAAAGAATTTAAAGAGATTCCTCGCTACTGCTTTTGAATTGGTAATAATAGCAGTATTGTTGTATTTCAGCTAGTGAGTTTTATCGTCTATTCCTTGCCTTTGTTCGTCTCTCTGCTGTCTTACTTTTTTAAACTGAAAAGAGCCGTCATTTGCTTTTTCGTATTTGCATCTCCTCATACTCATATACATTATAATACTTATTAAATCATACTTTGTTTGAAAAAAAACTATATTCTGTAATATTGTGTTGTTCTACAGCACTGAGAGATATACTAATCACTGCCATGAAACTTAACACTTTGAGTGATAACTGTGTGAAATTATTATCTTAATATTCTAATATCTGGATGATTTTCTGTGACTAAAGATAGAGATTTTATGGCAAAAAAATCATCATCTTAATTCAGGAAAAATGCGAAGGGTTAGCTTTGGAGACTCAGTTTCTATCAGTGGCTACACTTTGTCAATTATATCATTTTTTTCATTATATTTTAAAGATTTTAGTTCTGTAATTATACATCTATGGTTTTACTGGTGAGAAATGTGTTGGATTTAATTTTCCATTTATTTAAAGCAATGATGAGGGATGAAAAATTGCTTTATCTTTCTGAACTATCTCAACTTGTGATTTTGATAGATCTTAAAGGATAGTGTGATAAGTGTATTGTGAAATTTGTCTCAATCCCCCAAATTGCAATGTAATGATAATACACACACGTGTACTAATAAGTTCCATCATTATTATTAAATCACAGTGTATTGACATGTAAATGAAGTAGCCAAGTATCTCCGTGTTTTCCATCCCAATCTTATGATCTGTTTGTAATTAATTTTACAAAGCATTTACTCATCCTTTTCCGCTGTTACAGATAAACTAGTTTCCTGGGTTTTTTATTTTTTGTCTGCTTTATTATACATTCATTAAATTGTCTCCATTAAAGCCAGTCAATATTTTACTTATAGGTCAAATAATATTTCATATTTACGGATTTTAGATTTACAATGACATAGGCTTTAGTGTTATTCTTAAGACATATTAACAATATTAACACTATTCAATCAATTAGTTTAATTATTAGTATTAGTTTTATTAGTATATACATGTGTTACATTAAATTCATGTTTCAGTAAAGTGCTGAATACTGTTTAAGTTCACTGAATGCATTCATGGAGATGGTATAAATATTTTTTAAACTTACTGAAATTTTTTTTATGATTGCGCTGTGCTATAGATGTGAGCAAAATTTGCTTAAAAACAACCCAAAATGTTATAAATAGAAGTGTTTGTGAAATATTTGCCCCATTTTTATACTTTTTAAAACATTTTAACTGCACAATTTCTCCCCCCTTGTATTGTCGCACTGCGGTGTCAATGTACCTGATTTCTTTATACATATACATTGACGGCTAGGGGCAACAAATCGACAAGCACCATTTTGTAATTTTACAGGAGAGCCAAAAAACTTTCTTATTTCCGCAATAGTGACAGCAGCAATGATGCCCTGTCAATATGTTACAACCTCATTTCTATTAGTTTTTTAGGTAGCTCATATTTTGACACATGTGCGATTAATTTGATATCGATATTAACGGAAAAAAGATTTTCGGAAAATTGGCGCTTGTTGATTTGTTGCCCTCAGCCGTCAACATATATATTTTGTCCTCTGATGTTTGAAAATAGTATTGGTTTTTTTCCCCTCAGTGAAAGGCTGAAGCAGGGCAGTCCAGACAAAGACAGTGACTCCGACAATGGTGAGACAATGACGACACTTTGGAACTTACAATAAAGAGGGGTTGCTTTTCTTGTTACGAATCTAGTTTTGACAGGCAAAACTGGTACAAACAAAGTACCTTATTGGGCTTTGGATGTCAAATCCAGCAAGAAAAAAAGTAAGAGGTATAGAGCAGTTGTGGATCATAACAGGTGTTCCAATAGTGAGTAAAGCTTAGTAGGCATAGGAAAAATGCTTCCCTTCTCATGAACATCATAGTGGGTACTCATATTGTTTTACTTCCACTCAATCTTTTGTTTGAGTCTCATAAATGTGACCTAGGACATTTCTTCAATTTCATTCTTTCTTCAAAGATGAATGCTCAAAATCACAGGTCAAAGAGATGCTACCCTGTAAATGAAGTACACATATTTCAAGATACTTTAAAATCAGTATCCAAAACCTAAAAAACAGGTTAAATATGCACTGCACATTTAAAAGTTTCACAGTATACATATGTCCTTCACTGGAACCTTCTTACATTTCTTCTCATATTTTGTGACACCAGATATTCCAGTCATCCCAGAACTAGAGGAACAGCCAGAGGAAGACCTGACAACTACAGTTGCTGCAGCTCCAAAGTAAGATGCTTAGATAAATATATATGACTTGATAATGCATCATTGTGCTCTGATCTTAATTACATAATATAAGCTACATGTCTCGGTCTCTGAAGATTATGAATCGTGCTCGACTGAAGTTTGCATTTCTGGTCTCAATGTGAGACAAAAACTTCATGATAAGTTCTCTATGATTTTAAGAAATGAAAGTCCAAGGACAGGTAACTACTTGTTGAGTCTACCTCTGAGTTCCTTAACAAGAATTATGTGTGAAACCTGCACAGTTCAGATTGGGAAAGTGATATCAGTGTAATTTGGTGGGGGTTTTCGGTTGTTGTTTTTCTCAAATAATTTATTCTGTGAACTGAGTGAAATGCTAATGAAAAGAAAAGGAAAGCAAAGAAGGGGTTCTCTCTAAAGTGAAAGATAATAATATTTCTTCCTTCAAAGTAATGATCAAGTAAAAATGGAAGATAGATACAGTTTGTTTCCTATTTGGGTTGAAGCAAGAACAGGTGAAAAATGTTTTGTCTCACAGAAATGATAGGTGCTTTCATTACCTGCGTTGATTATTGGGCAGAGTAGACAATGCAATATCTGGATTTCTTTGTTTGTTTGCTCAATGGTTGATTGGTAATAAGGGAAGAGCAAAAGAGGCACATATTTGCTGCATTTTAAAACTATTCTTGTATCTTCTTTTCACAATAGTGTGGCAGTCAACAGAGTGGCAACATACAGAGAGCTTGACAATGACCTGTTAAAACAAGCTGCTTTCCTTACATTGGTGAGTTTTCTATAGTATACCTATACCTCAACAATGCCAGCATATTCATTGAATCATTTCTTTACAATTTGTTGAAATGCAGAATAAAAAGTAAGGAACTTGAAATATGAACTGAAAGGGGGGTGGGAAAAAATCTTGATTTAAGATCATAAGCAAAGATATAAATTAAAACATTTAATGTAGTGTATGTAGTCAGTCTGCACTCTGACCAGAAGCCTCAGATACAGATGCAATGGAAATAGTAAGGAGAACAGTCCTGGCTTGCCTGGCCTGCAGTACAGGTGAAAGAATGAGACCTTCAGAGGGAAAGTCAGAATATGAGACTCCATGTCATCACGTCAGAATGCATGTGTTTGATTTGAGGAAAAGAAAATTTCTGTCAAGAGAATCTTGAAAGGGAAGAGTGCTCAAATCAACTGATTTCTGTCTTTTTCAGGATAATGAGGTGGATCTAAAATTGCTTACCAAGACTTTATCTCCTTTGGAAGATCTGATAGAGGTACGTTTATGTTATATAGTAGGCTAGTTGTTTATTTATTCTTTTTAATGAACTGTCCACACATCTGCTGAGACAGTTCGGTGTGTGCAAGGGAAGGAGAGAGGGGTAAGAGGGAATTGACTTAATAATCTCAAACCTTATTATCAATGAAGAGAATTAATGCCTACTTTACGAAGTGTTTTGGTGGATTAGGGAAAACTGAACTGCATTTTATCTTCAGATACTTACAATGATGATAATTAGGAAAGCAGATTATATTCGTTTAAATCTGCAATAAAGAACAAAACTGTTTCTTATGCAATGAAAATGCGCCCCTGTTTCAGTTCTGTAACTCCTTATATGAATCGTGCTCGACTGAAGTTTCCAATTCTGGTCTCAATGTGAGACAAAAACTTTATGAGAAGTTCTCTATGATTTTAAGAAATGAAAGTCCAAGAAAAGGCAACCTCTGCACCCTCTCAAAATCCAATTGAATCCATTGACCATAGTCCCTCTCTTGGCACTTGTCAGAGAAGTCAAAATTTTAAGGGAGTGAATCCAAACAGAGACAAAATACTTCCTCGATACCTCCTGCCCTGGCACAGCATCCAACATGTGGCTTACAATTGGCTGTAAAGACAGAAAAAAACAATAAGAATTACATCCATCTACATTATAGTATTGATATTTGTTTGTTTATTTCTGTTATCATTTTCATTATTATTATTATTGTGTTCTCCCCTTTTATGTCATCAGGATGACAAGCCCTGGGACTGGGATAGGTTGTTCACTGAAGTATCGTCAGAGCTGAGGACAGAGTGGGAAAAGGCGGGGCCAGGGGAGGAGGAGGTGGAACCAGAACAATAGTCCCTTATTGAACACAAGAATTTCTTTCTTTTTTATAAAAAGCAAGAAATAATATGAGTGAAATCTGGGTTCACATTCCATCATCTCTTCTTATTCAGACACATATTGCGTTAGTTTATATCCGTCCGCTCGATCATATCTTATATTGAAAATGCTTCGCTTTTGTATGTGGGCTGTGCTTGAAGGTTGTGGTTTCTGTGTAAATAAATTATGATGATTTTGAATTGTCTGCCTTGTTTTATTTTTATGTTTACTTGAAAGCATTTGTTACTTTTTATTGTCTTGAATTGTTTGAGGAGGTTTCAGGGTTTGCTATTCTGTTTCATATTGAATTGCAGAAGAATCCCTTGATGGTCTAGTGGCTATGGCATCTGTCTTGGGAGCCTGAGTTGTGCTTTCACTTCAGTCTCTTTACAACATTAAAATATAATGTAGAGGCCTTCATAGTAGTTTGCAAAGGGCTGCTCCCTTGAAAGCTTGATTCATTCTGTCTCTGTAGATTCTTGCTCAAGCTAAGGGCCAAAGGCTGAAAATATTCATGTAGGCTATTACTATTAGTTTGGTCTGGGTTTTACGCCTCTTGTGACATTGTAAGGTCGTTTTAGACATGGGTTTCTTTGTGACCTGTCCTATCATGGCCAACTTGGGCTGAGAGGGACACCACATCCCAGCAAAGAAATGGAGATGTTTGTCAAGCATGAGGATCGAACTCCTGTCCTCTGTCCTCTGCATCATAATGATAAACAAAGAGCCTAACCATAACACCGTAGACGCCGGTTCACGTGGCGTGTTTATATCACCTTCTTGCAGGCCTTGGTAAGCAGTTGGGCCAGCATCAGTCGTCCTAACGGCTAGAATAGTTCATCAGTGGTTTTTCATTCATAAATTTGAGACCTGACAGTTCATATTTTGGGTCTTTGTAAGGACCAATTCTGGAAATGTCTGTCATTAGCATGGTAATAGGTGTCAAACATGTCGTAACCTCTTAAAATGAGGTTCACACATCGGATAGCTGACTGATGTGGCAGCTTAGACCTTTTTTGTAATTTTTCACAATTTCTCGGAGGCAAAACCTGATTTCAACTCACTGGATGAAAGAAAGTAATGAGATAGTACAAAGAAGAACTAAGCTGACACACTGTGAAATTTTGTCAGCTTTTTACTGAAGGTTCCACCCGGTTGTTTTCACCACACAAAGGTGCCACTGTGACAGCCAACCTGCTTCCTCACAGTAACTGGTTGCAAGAATTAAGTTACATGTGGTGTCGGCAGTTTAGTGATTAGGCTGCCGTACTTGTAATCGGAAGGTTGCAGGTTCGAATCCCAGCACGGGCCCAGCAATGTGTCTTTGGGAAAGGTACTTTACACTAATTTTCCTCACTTCACTCAGGTGTAAATGGGCACCCAACCATAGACAGTGAAAGATCTTGTCAGCATGTGAGTGCTTTAGCGCCTGTGAAATGGCAGCTTGCGCTGTATGCTTCCCAGGAAGTTGAGGTGTCTGAATGACTTTGGTCGGCTGTGGTAATAATAGATTGTAATGCGCACAGAGCCTCCTTTCGAGCAGGGATATGCGCGATATAAATGCAAGTATTATTATTATGATTACATCCAGTCGAGTCCACTTAAAGTCAACAAGTTGATTTAAAATTAAATTTGACTGAAAGAGAGAGTTGACTAAAACTAAAAGCGAGTTGATTTTACACTTACTCAACTGAATTGTATATGTCGTGCCTAGATCCTGAAAATGCCTAAGTTCTTGAATTAGGCAGTTTTATGCCTAATTCATGAAATAGGCAACGGCTGTGCCTAACTTGTGAAATCAATGTTAAATTTTGCCTAGATTGTGAAATTTCATGTTTTA
>JAUKPP010065489.1:0-26740 GCA_032273245.1 Phyllaplysia taylori
CTGATGAGATCTCCCAGAGGCTGGGTGTATAAAATATACAAAATTGGTCCGAGGACCGACCCCTGGGGGACTCCGAATTCAAGAGTGCGGTGATATGACTGGACATTATTGATGCTAACAAAGTAGATTTCTCTATGGTTTAACCCTAAATTTTTCAGATTATGGCGCAGTGCTCTGGAGTGATGCATTATCTTTCAGAAAAAGAAATTGGTTAGTTTTTAGGTATAATCCACATCTGTAGCACTCGGCAAAAAAAAGGAGCCTGAAAACAAAATGATTGTCTCCCTAGGGCTAATTTTTTTTTAAAGAAAGGATTTGAGGAGATATTGATACACAAAAGTTGGAAAACAAAACCCAAAGAAATTACCTACTTTGCAATGAAAAACATTGTCAAAGAAGAACATTTTTTGCGTGGATTTGGGTCTATGAGAACAGGATACATGATTTTGTCATGAATTTCGCATGGCTCTCATACCTCTGCGGGTCCGCGAAAATCCCGCGTTCACGTCTTGAACAAAATCCGGGGTGGTTGCGGAATGAGTACATACATGTAATAATAAAGTTGTGTAGTGTAAACCTTTACCAATTCAGGGCTGTCAGGGCTTTTCTGTGAGTGATTTAAGGCAGCTCTCTGTATAGCTGCAGTGGTGGCAGACTGCTTCTTTGCCTTTTCTGTTTTGTTCCATTTTCTGTATATACTTTGTTGTTGTGTTTGCTTATAATTGATCCTTTTATTGCTCGTTTTCTTTTTCTTCCATTACAATGTTTGTACTTGTACACTTTGCTTTGTGGATTGTGGTTCTCCGACAAAGTTGAGGGGTTGGGGAAATTTTTCACTGAGAGCCCTGATTTAGTGGGAACTATGGCCCTTGAGCCCTGGATAAGACATTTACCTTTTTTTTTTTAGAAAATAGTTTGTTGATGTACCCTTTGAACAGGTACTCCAAACCGATTTTTATATTCGTCCTATCCAAGAAACAATTTAATAATTGTAAAGAATTATGTTTTCTGATTACAGTGATACCAAAATATCGACTGTGTGTTGGTTTTACGAAATTTTGTGAGCAAGTGAAATTTGCATATTTTGAGACAAATTGCAAAATCGCTTAAGAGGCAACTTTGGACCTCCATATCTTGCATGAATAGAGCGTTAAACACCCAAACTCACAGAACACATTATTTTTCAACAATGCAGACAATTAAATGAGTAATTTTTTTTCCCCAGATCAATAAAAGAGAACATGGCGATTTATTGCATCAAAATTGGCATGTTTATAACAATGCCCAATGTGGACCGGGGGAGATAAAAATGTCAATTTTCATGATATCTCAAACGCAATTACAAGCACGCTGATTTTGCTACAGTGTCCAATGATACATCACATTGTAGATCATTTCAAGCCCTATAGGACTTTTTTTTAATAGATATTTTGATAAATTATATTGTGATATGGGACAAAAAACGTTAAAAAAAAGGGACAGCATCAAAATTACAAAATTTCAAACATTTGTTTCAAATCTTTTAGTGCTTTCTTTCGACCATTTTACAGATAAAAAATGCATCAGAACAATGGTAGACATAAGCAGAACTTAGTCTTGAATGTTTGAAAAAACATTGGTATATGCAGAGCAAAAACCCCTTTTTATGAATTTTTGTAGCATCAAACCCTGATATACCTACTGTACTGTAGCTCATCTGTTTTTTTTGTATATAAAAAAAAAGAACTTCATTTGACAAGTAAAAAAAATACAAAAAAGAATTTGTCCATTAAATATATACTCGATTTTGGTTGCCCTTTACACAGCACAACCATGGCGTAACACAACAAAATATAAAAGCAATTTTGGTATATTTCTAAAGCGTGAAAATAGACCTTTCATTTGATGGGTCAACCATTGTGATTGACCCACTTCAAAGGGAGTTAGCATGCAGTGAAACAGCCAGTTTTTCAGGAAATTTTGTGACGGAACACACTTTTTTAGCCGGTTTGGAATACCTACTTTGGAGTCGTAATTGCATAGATTCGAATAAAAAGTGTACTATTTTCAGCACTTAATGTGGCTTTCAATGCAAAAATGTGCAATTGCAATGCGAAATGCACTGACACACGCCCCTTGAATATGAAAATGTACGCCTTGAAAAATTTTTTCAGCTGTCAGGCAGTCATCCTGTATTTATCTATTCATCTCTATCGTCATGGTGCTTCCAAAATGGCCTAAGTCTGACCTAGGCCAATATGGAAAACGCCCATTATATAACTCCCCACATCATAGTGCATCATTTGGTATTCTAATTGTTCAAAATTGCCGGGCCGTTTTGTTAAAATCTAATACTTCCATAAAGTTTTTTCTTGTAACATAGAATCGGGCCAAATCAGTTTTCCCACATTATCTTAGAAGTGCAAAAAATAAGTATGGCCATATTGGAAGCACCATGATGATATATTTATTAAATTATGTTTGCGTCTGCACGAACTGAATATACCACCACTGCATGTTCTATGAAATCGATGCAAATAATAATTGTTAGAGAAATTACAATGAGAGTAAGTATAACGATGAATAGTATTGGAGCAATAATTGCAATATAGATAACAACGGTCCTCACAATGATGATATAATGAACAGATGAATAGTGTTGTTTTTCGCTATTCATTGCAACAAAAAAAAAAATCATATTATAGTTGATTTTGAAGTCACACTTACCTTTAATCTCGAAAAAAAAGAAAAAAAAGAAGCTCACCCTCTTCCAGATAAGTCGTCTCACTCAGGCACACTTCGACCGCGAATTTTGCTCACTTTTGTCAAGTTAGTGTGAACCTTCATTTCTGACTGATTCATCTTGTTCCACGCTTTCTAATAATTTATTGTTTAACTGCTTCACTAATGCAAAGGTCACCATTACCCTTGCCTCTGCTGAAAGGACCCGTGAAAACTAATTTTCAGAATTTGTTTGAAAACTAGGCCTATATTCCGGAATAATTACAATCAATTGCTGATTTTTTTTTCCGACAGTATGAAAATGACATTTTCATAACTTGGATGCGAAGTGGACACAATCACAATAATTTTTATAAAATGGAGTGAAATACCACAAGACTAACGTAAGCCTTTTATTTATTTGTGACTTTTGCATTTCCCCAGGCCCAGTCCGGTAACTCGCAACAAAATCAGTCAACATGGAGAAACGTGATGAGCAAAATGAAGTTAATGTTACCATATGTTTGGCCTAAGGGGAGTCCACTGTTGCAGGTATGTGTTTTGCTTTATTAGTCTCATATATATCCATCACTTTCATTCCTGGATGCTTTTGCTGATGGCGAAATGTTTGTTTTTTAAAATGTTGTTTCAAGTTTATGTGTTTGTGTGTGTGCTTGACAGACAGAGAGAGGAGAGAGAGAGAGTGGAGAGAGAGAGAGAAGAGAGAGATCCTATTTGTGTGTTTGCATGAGAGTGGTGTGTGTTATAGTGTGCATATGAGTGAATAATTTCTTTGAGAAGGATCGTTGATTGTATTATTGATGTAAAGCGCCTTGAGGCCAACACGGGGGAGTGGGCGCTATAGAAATCTGCTCATTATCATTATTATTATTATTATTATTATTATTATTATGTTTTCAGCTGTTGGGATAGAATTAAAAAAATACAAAGTGCCTGTAGTGAGCTTGACCTTCTACTAGGGGTGTCTTATTTATATGATATTGATTTCTATTTCACCTGCTTGAAGCATCTTGGTTTGGAGGATATTAGTGACGGTCAAACATAGTCTGTTGGAGGTTGAGGTTTATAAAACGTTGCTGCCTCTGAAAATAATTTTCATGGGTACACGGGTGTTGAAACAGCCATGCATCTCTTCTGTACAAGGTGCTACGAAAGAAGAAATGAACAGCTCATAGGGGTTTAGCACCTGTCATTTTATTTCGATTGTTAGTTACACTTTTATTATTTGTGTATTTTGTGCAAACTATGTAAACATGTAGAATAAATGTTTCTAAACTACTGAATATGTAAAATGATATTATAAACTCCAGGATTGTTTTTGTCTTGCAGGTTACTGTCTTCTTTAGTCTTTTCCTCCTTGGGATTGGCAGAGCTGTGAATGTGTTTGTGCCCATCTACAGTAAAGAGATTGGTATGTTGTTTTTGTAAACTTTTTTATTCCTGTCACGTCTGTGACTTTGTTGAGCTCCTCTTTAAAAATGCTAGCCATGGAACAAAGTGTTTCTTACACATGTGTCGTTGTTGTTTTGCGCAAATTCTCTTTAGCGATCCTCTTGCTAATACTTAAGCAGGACTAAGTTTCTTAGAGCATTATTCCATGTATGCAGTGTCCAAAAGCTTTTCTTGCTAACAGGTTTCTGCTCCAGAGGTAGTTTTACACATGGGAAGATTTTTACAAGAATCTTTTCACCCTCATCTCTAGACTTCATGGCTCATAAGGCTAAAATTATTGTATCTAGATTTTCTGGTAATCTTTGAAATAGGGAAAGCAATAGAGTATATTGTTCCTATGTTGTTATTCTACTGTCTTCCCTTCTGTTTCCCTTCTTTTTAAAATTCTCTTATATCTTTTGATTAAGATGTGTCAACGACATTGAATTTACAGTGAAGAAATTAAATAGTAATCTACTTCCATTGTCTATTTATTTCAGTGAACAGCCTAACATATGATCCTAAGGTTGGAGTAACATCAATAGGCTTCCGATGGGATTATATTCTCATATTTTCTGCACTGACTTTTCTGAAAGGTGGCGGCACAGGTCAGTACTTATCTTCACAGGAAACACTAAGACTTGTTTTAAGTCTTCATTTGTGCTGAATCAGGCAGTTAATTATGAATAAATATGCATGCTAGATCTGCAGCGGCATTTTCTGTCAGGGAATTTATTTTTCGCGATCCAGTCAGACCTAAGAGATCGGATCTAGACTGCTGTCATCTGACAAAACACATTTTTTAAAACAACGTTCCGAGAAAATGGCAATTTAGTATTTTGAGCTATAAAATGAAAACTAGATCTTGTAATGTGACAAATCTTGTGCGAATGGTAGCCAGATGCTATTTATTGTCTTCACACAAAATTTTGTGTCAAAATTCGATAGTAAATGGCTTATAGATTGAAAAATGTGTTTTGTTGGATCACAATGAAAAAAATGTGTTGCGCTGGAGTACATGATTGCGTCTGGCAACAGTAGTAAAAGAGTTTATGTTTGAAGGAGTTTCTTGACCTAGAAGCTGATTTGATGATAAAATCATAATGTGTGCCTTACATTCATTTAGTATCTATCAAGTCACTTGAGGCACTAAGAAATTAATAGAATTGTTGCGATTGATCTGTTCAGTAAGTTTTGTTTGTATGAACAAATCCAACTCCTCTAACATGCAAGCGTTGTATCATTTTGCGTATTTTTACAGGTACCACTGGACTGTTAAACAACATAAGAGCTCTCTTGTGGATCAAAGTTCAGCAGTTCACCACCCGCTCTATTCAAATCAAGCTGTTCTCTCACCTTCATAGGTAACTGAAGTTTATGTCCCAAAGTGCAAGCTGTGAACTCCCTGAATGAACAAACCCTTCAAGTTCAATGGGCTTATAAATTTCACCACTCTATTTCTTGAGAATGTTGTACTGAATGCTCCACTCTGTACCATGTGCTGTTACTACCTTGATTTTCAAGATGACTCAAGTGCCCATCTCAAGAGCACACGGTTGTGGGGGATCCCTTTGTAGGCTTAATCTTTGGTCAATGTTATTTTGTCTTGGGGTTACTGAATCCTGGAAATTCTAGAAGAGTCCCGGGAAACAATTTCCAGACACCTGTGTAAATGTTCAGTACCTGCCTCCATTGGAAGAAATCAGAGCAGAGGTTGTTCCTTCATGGGTTGTTATATTGATCACAATATAAAATTATGGCACGATTTTCGAAAATAGGCAGGCATTCTTTTTTGTCATAATTGACGGGCTTGTGTAATAATATTTGTTTCATCCCCAGCCTTTCTCTGAGATGGCATTTGGGTAGAAAGACGGGTGAGGTGTTGCGAGTCATCGATAGAGGAACCAACAGTATCAACAGCTTACTCAAGTGAGTAAATGTGAAGCAACCAAAGTAAAATCTGAATTAGTTATTTGCCTCCTTTCTTTTTTCCTTCCCAGATCTAAGTCTCATTTAAACAGTGACAGCTGATGCCAGTTTTTGTGGTATTATCCATGATACATTTAAAATTCCTTTAGACAACCAGTTCATTGGATTATAGGTTTTGAAACTTCTTGAAGTAGCTTTCTAGATATCCCACACGATTAACCAACAGAGACAGGCTACTCTGGGGTGGTTTGGTTGGGTTGCTTTTGGTTTTCCGCCCCTTGTGACACTGTAAGGTCATTTTAGAGGTATCATGTTTGTGGAAGTAGTTTGATATTGGACATTCCTATCTTTTTACATTGTATGCTAGATTATGGTGATCGTGGAAATCAGATATCAGAAAGAGCATTTGGAAGTAAAAATATACTAAATTAAATCGTATGGGGTAGGTTTTGAATTTGCATTCTCTTTTAATTTGCTTCACTTTGTCTTTTTTCCTCAGTTACTTGGTTTTCCAAATTTTCCCAACCATTGTTGATGTCATCATAGCAATCATCTACTTTGTCACCTTCTTTGACTACTTGTTTGGCATCATTGTCTTCATCAGTATGGCTTTTTACTTGGGTAAGTCCATTAATCTAGCCTGTCTGTATAACAGATTGGCATGGTATTGTTTGGATTTTTATTTTGTGCAACTATTCTAATTTGTGGATTGTTTTCAGTTGCACCTACTAACTTTCATTTTGTTGTTGGGATGAATGTACATCTAGTGCTATTAGTATTTTTCTTTGGATAATTGTTTTAGTGGGGGAAAAAACACCACCACCATTATTTTGTTCTTTGAGCATGTTTTGATCTATCCTTCTGTCAATGTTGTGTGAAATTTCAACACTCAAGTTCAAGAAATAAACTGTGATGTCACAGTAGGACAATGACATTTCAATTGTACAGCTTCAAGGCAAAACATATTTCTCTTTGAATTGACTGTCAGTCTCTCTTGCTGAGGCTGCAGTTCACTACAGGTCCTCAAGAGTCTCAGGGCTCCTTGCTTTGGGTTGGGCCAATACTAAATCCTGCATGCTCCAAGCAGTAGGCAGGTGAATGTGCAAAGAGCTTTTATTTGAAGCAGTCCCTGCTCCCTTCTGCTTTCTTTCTTTTGTTGTCAGCTCATGTGGCATTTTATTTTATGGGCAATACATATTCATTGCACTGTAGACTTGATTCCCTGGAAAATGTCTCTTATTTTAACGTGTGGCATACATATCACTTCGGAATTAAGAGACAATATTATGAAGTTAACTTGCTATTTTGTATTTGACAGAGCTTTAAGGGAAAGGTCAGTTGTGCGCTTTCCCAATTGTGTGAAAACCTGTGCTTTCCGTTGAATCCTATTTTCTTTCAATTGCCCCCTCTATTTTCCTTTTGAAAATATTATGTTTTTCTTTTCCTAGGACATCATACCACATTGAACATTATGATTGTTAATATTGCCATATCATATGATATCCACACAAAAGCAGTTTAAGAATAAGTCTGTTTCATTTAAGTCACTCAAAAAAAAAAGTTGCACATTAGCTGCACACATATAGTTTAAATTGGCACCTTTTTTGGGTGTTTTGGGGAGGGGGGGGGGGGGGGAAGAGGGGGATGGTTTGGTTAATCATGTGGGATATCTAGAAAGCTAGTTCAAGAAGTTTCAAAAACCTATAATCCAATGAACTGGTTATCTAAAGGAATTTAACATGTAGGCCTATCAAATAAATGGGAAAAGACAATTTGCAGTGTATGCAGAAAACTATGTAGAGCATCTGCTTACCCCACAAGACACAAGATGTGATATGTTCCTAAGGGTGTGTATTAAGGATACCGTTTTCGTACCACTTTCACCAGCAGACTTTGATAAGATGAAAAACTAGTATGCGGAATATTGACTCAGTGAGACAGGCTACTCTGGGGTGGGTTGGTTTGTTTTGCTTTGGGTTTTCCGCCCCTTGTAACACTGTAAGGTCGTTTTAGAGGTGGGCTACATTGACCTCCCTCGTCTTAGAGGGATGCAATATCCCAGCTGAGAGAGGGAAATGTTCATCCAAAGGGAGGATAAAATTCCTGCCCTCTACTTGAAAGACCAAGTCTAACCATTACACCGGAGACGCTGGTTTGAGTGGTTTTGGGTAGAATTCAGCTGCACATTAGATATATTATAATAGTTTTTATGTCAAAGGAAGTCACACTCTTATTATGATCAAATGTCACAATGTGCATAGTTTTGTTTATACAAGAATTGTGTGTAGTAAAAATGGAACCCCATGCGAAAGAAATGATGTTAAACGTCCTTGAATTTCATATGTAATTCAATTTAAACCTTTCATGGGGACAGGTATGTATCCAACTGAAGCTACAGGAATATTTTGAACACCCTGTACTTAAAGCATAAACTTTTGTTTGTCTCAACCTACATCTTCATTTCCTGATATCATGATTGTCAACTGGTTTTACCTTTCACCCATCTGATGTCCTTGCACTTCCCAGAGTTTGAGAAAACATTGAAGCTTGTTTTTTAGTCAGATTATCTATGTTCTGGTTGGAAAGGAATATACCAGTAATTCTGTATAACATGCACTATTATATCAATAATGACTTCATTTATATCTTAATCTTACAACTTCACCTGATCCTGCTATTAGACCAGGATGCGGTAAACTAAACACATTGTCGGCTACTTAAAAGACAAAATTCAGTTAACTGATACACAAGGAAAGTTATGGGCAGTCAAAATACTGACATGTTTGAAAGAAATCAACAAATGAATCATTGTGTATGTAAACAACAGAATGATAAAATGTAGTGCACACAGAAATGATTCTAGTTATCACCAAAGATTTAAACTTTCATTGATTCTATGAAATGTTTCACATCTACCAGGATGTGCCCCAACCCCATTCTGGAATTTCCCTGTTTTGGCCCCCCAAAGCTTCGTTTTTTCATTTGATTAACGTGATCCCCATGCCCAGTCCTTTCTGTTTTACACGATTTTCCTCCCTCACTGCCCTTGGATCCCTTTACCTTAATCTCTTTGTGTGCAGGCTGTTTTTGGTGGTCGACTGATGACCACTCTTGAGTTGAAGGTAGTGGATGTGGGTTGACTCAACTTTATTTTAGGCGAACCTTTCCTGTTGTGTGGAATAGGTGCACTCATTGAAATCTCCTAATTGTTTGTTGTAATGCGTTGTACATTATTTTATCGTCTCTTAACCCTTGCAAGAAGTAAAGCAGTTCATTATATTTATAATATCCAACAATGCATCAATCAGACCTTAATCCTTAGGGGAAAGAAGATTAGTGTGTAGGTCTGTGTGCCAAGGGTTCATGTCTGACTTCACAAGTGGTAGGTGATTTGTCCTGGTTTAGCTGGTCTACTCTCTCTGAAGATTTACTTGTGTCCTTAACACCTAAGTTAACAACGTTATAGCTTCCTAAAATCTCCACAAGACAAACATGCCTATTGCTCTTTCACCATAGTAACCGTTCAGCTCCTATTAACATATCATATGACTGCTCATTGAGACAGTTGACTGGAACTCATTTAAAAAAGATTGACTTTTATTGCTGATCAGGATTCATGAACAAAATTTATGTTACGCTTATTAGTTTTCGTTACTTTTCTCTTTTGGTCTACTGAACATCTCTCTGTATTTTTTGTTCGACCAGCATCTCAAAATATTGTGGATGTTTGGCGGGCACTATGGTGTAGACTGCTCCTTCTACTTTTGTTTATGCATTACTCTTGTCCTGATCTACTTCCTGAGTCTAAAATGACCTTACAGTGTCAATAGCGCTGTAAAACCTTAACCAAATAAACAAAACAGATCAACAGCATTTTCTCCTCAAGTGGGCATCAACTATCTTCTCTTGGGTTGATCTGCTGGGCAGTAGATGGGTACTGTACTGTTGGCTGTTCCTTCTATTTCTTCCATAGAGTTTCATTAATTGTCAGCATTTTAATTCCAGACTCTTGAAATAACCTAGTGCCAATTGTGCACTATGTCTAATATACATGTAAATGTTCAATGGATGATCTGAATAATTTTCTGCATAATGTATTTTATTTGATGGTTTTGTTGGTCCAGTGTATTTTTCTTTCGTAATGTGCCTTTTCTGAGCTGTATTGATTACTGACTGTTGGATAGTTGTAGTTTTTAGGAAAAATCCCAGTTAATTGTTCAGTGTATAAATATGGAATTTTTTCCATGGCACAGTTGCCACCATCGTTGTGACTGAGTGGAGAACCAAGTTCCGGCGACAGATGAACCTGAAGGACAACGAGGCCAACGCTAAGGCTGTGGACTCACTGCTCAACTTTGAGACTGTCAAGTACTACAGTGCTTCTGAATTTGAGAAAGGGCGCTACCAGGCTGCTATATTGGAGTATCAGGTTGGTTGTTGTTGTTGTCGATCAGAGATTTATTTGGGTTGTTCACCCTTCAAGTTGTCTTTGCAACCTACAGAGCCATGGCAGTCTAGCTCTGTACCCTGTGAGTGGAGAGCCTTGAAATTGACCCCTTAATACTGCAACAGTGCAATGCAGTCTCAAGACCTCCTCAGACCAGATGGCTGCTTGGTCATTGAGTATTTTACTGCAACTATCGATACAACATTTGGACATGATGGTTGTAGCCATTGATTCAGAGACAGAGCCATGTGCATGTCACTTTATTTTGATGTTGTCCTGGTGCAGTAAGTTAAGTGAAATAATCTACAAAGTTTGCTATAACGGGCCATATCAGGGTGGTAGAAATAAGAAACCTATAGAATGAAATCTCTATATTTTTGTTCAGATCATATTGAATGTAGAGAGATGACCTAAGCAAAATTTGACAGTAATCAGCAATAACACCCAGCAACCATCCTCTTCACCTCACAATATGTACATGTAGTCGGTGGGGGCTCCTGTGGGGTTAGCTCCTTTTACTTCTATCAAAGTGTTATTATTGTCCTAATCTATATCCTGGTGCTTAAATGACCTTGCTGTATCAATAATGCCATAAAACCTCAACAAGAACAAACACTCATATCTATGTGCTTGTCCTCCTCAGTCTGCCGAGTGGATGTCCACTGCTAGCCTAAACCTCCTTAACCTCGCCCAGAACTTGGTCAACACCATTGGCTTGGCCGCCGGGTCTCTGCTCTGTGCCTGGGCTGTTGTGCACAGCATTAATGACCTCAAACTCACTGTGGGAGATTACGTGCTGTTTGGTACTTACCTGGCACAGCTCTACGTCCCTCTCAACTGGCTCGGTACATACTACAGGTTAGACTCTCATTTTTCAAGCTTGGCTGTGTTGGTGTTCGTTTGTCGTTAAGTGTAAATTATTAATACAGGTGCCAGCCCTCTGACGTTTTAGCCTCTTTGTGTTGATATTCATAAGGAAGCGCATCAAAGTAATCTCAATGATAAGAAAAGGCTAAAATTTAATTATTTTTTTTAGTCTCTTAAGAGAAAATTTCATCAGTTTTCGTAAAAAATAATGTGAATAACTATGGTTTCAAAGCTTTAGCATTAAATTTTCCAAAAGAGTTCCCTATGTCTTTATTATTTTACGTGCAGTCAGACATGGAATCATGAGGGAGCCAAAATTTTAAAAAAGAAACCCTTCCTACATAGACGGTTCTATATTTAGATAAACGATTATCTATCTATCTACTATCGTTTCCCACAGGATGATCCAACAATCATTCATTGATATGGAGAACATGTTTGATCTCCTCGGCCAAGATATTGAGGTAAGATCAAAGAATCAAGGAGTATATTGAGCTCTATCTTACCCTTCTTGCATATTTTGTTGATGTTGATTCTACATTGACCAGCCCATGGCCCTATACACTCTGTGGAAGGTTGAACTGCCATGGAGGAAAGTCTGGTGAAATCAGTTGAAATGAAGTTTAATATCCTTGTAGGAAATAGATTTTACACCAACACATCAGATACAAATATGCGTGAAGAACTTATTATGACACATAGACACACACTAACCCACAGATACACACACAGACACACACACACTTGCATAAACACACACACCTGCACACAGAAAACAATACATTATATTATTATGTTGTCATTGAAACAGGACACTGAATGAAGAACCTATACTGCGGTAAAAACATTGTGGCACAACTTTAGCTCAATTTTCTCCGAAACTACTGCCTGAGTTTGTCCCAAACTTTTACAGGTCTTTGTTTCCATTTGTCTCACCAAGATCCTATTTTTGTTAAGGAAGTGTCTATGTTCTCTACTGTTAGAGAACCTAACACTCTGTTTACATTCTATAACGAATTAAAAATAATGACAAGCCAGTATTTTTTAAAATAAGAACAGAACGGGGCCTCCACTGGTCAAAAGCGTGGTTAACGCAGTGGTCATCATTATCAGCTTTGTAATCTTTCCAAGGGGGCTCTCGTGGTCTAGAGGTTAGTGGTGTCTGCCTCTCATGCCATTGGTCATGGGTTTGATCTCGGGACGGTGCTGGCATGTTATCCCCAATAAATTTCTTCTTCTTCTTCTTCCTCTTCTTCTTCTCTATCTATGTCTTGTCTACTCTTTCAACTAATTTTCTGACTCTTTCTCTCACTCTCTCCTTTGTCTCCTCCACATCCCTGCTACTCTTGTCGCCTGTCTTACTTTTCTTCTCTTCTTCCTTGTCTACTCTAGAGCAGGTTCGACTGTATGTGCATCACACTTAGAATTGAGGTAGCATTTTCTTGCTTAGTTATCTAAAGATAGAAACTATTTCTTTTGAAAAGGATGGTACAGAAGTATACGCCTAAGGTCCCGGTGCTTGGGAGCAATGAAACAGCAGGACCTTAGGCAAACGGGACCCAAGTCGAACCATCAAGGGGATGAGCCATTTCACACCTTGGCGTGATTACGTCGAGACACACGTTGTAGCCTACCCCCTACCCCTCCTCATCGAGCTTAACAACAGAGATTTGATACTCACCACGATAGTGGATGACAAGGACAGCGATGTGAGCAGCGATAGTGCGTGCACAGGGTCTCTGTTTAGCCAAATATTTTCTTAGGCAACTTTGTTCTTTCTAAGCGTGACCGTAGGGGCGACTTTTACACAGTAAAAATTCTGTTTTCTTAAAACCGTGAGACCTTAAGCGAACTGGGACCAAAAGTGATGGGATCTTAGGGGTAGACTACTGTACTAGTTGTTAACAGCAGCTATCTTTTATGATATATTCTAGATTCAAGATGACCCTGATGCAACTGATCTTGTGCTCACTGGCGGTGAAATCCAGTTCAAGAATGTCTCATTTTTCTATGAACCCAGGTAGGTAAACCTTTTGAGTTGGCCAAAGACAATTTTCTTTGCTCTGATAAGGTCTAGTTGAAAATGACATTATTATAGACAGTGCTGTTTTAGTCAAAACCGTTAAATACATTACATATATTGATTTTACTCCATATTGTCAAGTTTTTGTACATTTTAATTTCCAGGTAGACCTGTCTGCATAATTTGGACTTATTTAATTTCAAGAGAAATAAATCAATCAGCTGAATTCCATTTTGTTGGGTCAGGTTTGAAACTATTAACTACTTTTAAGATAAAATTGATGAGTAGCATTTTCATATCATTTATTCTGTTTAATTCTTCTGTCTTCCTGCAGCAAAAGGATCTTGAAGAATGTGTCCTTCACAGTACCCAGTGGGCAGACCTATGCCCTGGTGAGTATATCAAATGAGAAATGTTTTGGGGTTTACATTACAGAGAGACAACTGATTCCACAAACTTTTTATCATTGGTAGCACTGAGTGAGATTAAATGGAAATTTTAACTTTTTTATGGTTAGATACAGGTAATATTCTTCTTGGGGGTGGGGAGTTTCAGTTTCAAAGGTAAAATCATGCTGTGCTGTGCAATATTTTCTTTTGAAATTTCTATGCTTACGAGTAGGGCTGGTTGGGTACCTGGGTAATGAGCTCAAAACTGGGTACCCAGGTTTTCTACTTTGAATAAATGTGACAATAGTAAAGTGAAAATTTTCTTCTTCGTCTAAATACACATGTATAATTCACGCAAGGATCCTTATGTACCATTTCACCATGTTTATATTTTATTTGTATGGATTGAGTACCACCTTTTCCTGGCAACCAGCCTCCCCCCCCCCCCCCCCTCACCCCCTCCAAAAAAAGTAGGCCCTATTTGGGCATGTTATTAGAACATTTCCAAGAATCGTGGGACATTTTGGCATGGCTGGGCCTATAGTTTTAAGAAAATAAAAGACAATAAAAGCGCATCCTGCAACATCTGAAAAAGCATAATAAAAGATGAATGGTCTTCAACTTCAAGACTTTTAAAGATGATACTGCTGGTAATTTAAATGTCGGGTGCCCAGGTATTATTTTCATTACCCAGTTAATACCCGGGTAACAAAATTGTACCCGGGTCCCAGCCCTACATACGAGAGAAAGATACTGCAATCTTTTGCATTTTCTTGTGGCTCTACCTGTTCTGTACATTAAAGCTGTTTCTTAGTTGGGTTGGATAAAATGCAATATAGCATTGATTTTATTTATTTTTTTATTTGAGTTATCTTACTAAATAACATGAAGAGAACTGAATGGGGAAAACTAAATGGACATTTCCCTTACAGCATTATGTACTTGCTCTGGGGAAATTCATTCGACTCATAAAGGAGACAGTCCGCACCTTTGTGTCAACATATGGTCAATTTTGTACTAAAGGAACATTTTATTTTGTTACAGGTTGGCCACACAGGCAGTGGGAAGAGCACAATTGTGCGTCTCCTTTTCAGGTTCTACGATGTCCAATCTGGAAGTATTACAATTGATGGCCAAGATCTTTCAAAGGTCTGATTTTGATTTTCTACCTCCAACCTATTGTTTTGGAATTTTAAAAAATTTTTTTTTACTCTTGTCTATTTTCTGGTTGGAAATTTACCTTACAATGCCTTAAAACCTAAAAACCCCCCAAATAAATTAGAATTTTGTAATTTGACAAATACTGTTGAGCAGTTTCAGTGCTCACTTAATTTTCTCGTGGTATGTGGAACATGGGTACTGTTGTTTTGGGTTGTTTTTTCTGTATATCCTTACTTTTACTGTCTGTTATGTTGAAATCCTCTTCATTACAGACATGCAGTGGAACCTGCATCAGGAGACATCTCCCAGTTGCATACACTTGCATTGACAGTCACTGTTCGATGACGTCCTTGTATTTGTCTTATATATGTTTTACCTGATCATAATGGCTCTTGCCCAACACGGCCACGGTCAGTCCTTTTCCACGACAAAACAGCCTCTCAACCTGCTAAATGTGGTCACTTTTGAGGAGATTTGGAAAATACTTCTTGCTCAAGCTCCAAAATAATTTTGACAAGGACTGCTTAACTTTTATGTGTTCCCAACAGCTCACTGTGTAGGCGCCAATGCTCAAACCATACATTATCTGTGTTGTTGATGGGGCTTACGAGTAGTTAGTTAGAACTCCATTTCATATGTCATGCATATGTTACGAGTAACTCTGACTAGAACCCCCTCCATAACCCCCGCCTGCCCATATTGTCCACTTTTCCATGTAATCTGGATGTCCCATTGTGGACAGGTTCAGCTGTATTGATAATTTAGCATGAAGTGTGATCTTGACCTGTTTCTCCACTTTGGTCTTGCAGGTCACGCAGAAATCCCTACGAAGTAGTATTGGAGTGGTCCCTCAGGACACTGTACTTTTTAACAGCGACATCAGGTATGTTTTCTGATTTTGTGGTCAGTAGTTAACACTGTAAGGTCATTTTAAGAGACAGGCTACTTCGACCCTGTCTGTTAGGGCCAACCCGGGCTGAAAGAGATGGATCCCAGCAGAAAGAGGCAGATGCTCATTCCCACAAGGAAGTGGAAATTGGGTCTTCTGCATGATAGGCCAAGAGCTTAATTGTTGCACCATGATGCTTATGAAGACTGAAGTGCATGAAACTAAGTATTTGATTATGCTAACTTGTTTTAATATGCTTTAGACTTCATCCAATCCCTACTTTTACAGGTATGTATGGCTCCATTTGTTATTAGAACAATGACGTTGCTACAATTTTCTCTGGCACTTGTGGTGTAATGGTTAGGCTCTTTGCCTATGACACAGAACAGCTTGATTAGATCCCCATGTGAAGACGAGCATCTGCATCTTTCTGCTGGGATCCAACTCTCAGCATTGGTTGGCCCTGAAAAGGAAATTGGACTAGAAGTCAGATGAGGACCAGAATCAAATTGATTTTCTTTTCTATTTTTTTCTTTTTTTTCTTAACCAAGACAAACAATTTTACCTGCTGAGGTTTTCGTAAGCACAAAACATCTACAGCTCCCAAAGAGCCTGCTTGAAAAAAAAATAATAAAGAGGATAAAACAGCAGATAACTGGCACCTCCATAAATTATTTACTCCTTACTTACTACTACTACTGGAAAATCAACCTGACCTGATTGTTAGTATGGACTGTAATAGTTCAAAAGTTACATAATCACATTATCTTAGTATGAGAGTTTTGTAGTGTGGAGGAAGAATTAATCCTGTGATAATTCATCTACGTTGCAGGTACAACATTCGCTATGGCCGAGTGGGTGCGTCTGATGCTGATGTGGAGGAGGCAGCCCAGGCTGCAGAAATTCATGACCGTATTCTGTCATTTCCAAAGCGTAAGTGCAGAGATGCAGCCTCTCAGTTTCTTGTTGTATTGGAGCTAAATATGTTAATTTACCTTGCATTTTGCCCTTTGTACGTTGAGATCAATTTGGTACCGTATATATTGTTGATAATATAATGATTTAACAGTGTTTAGATAGAAATTTTATCCTGTTTTGTCCCTTGTCAAATTTCAATGAGTTGTATTGTGATTTTAATTCTTTAAGCTGGACTTTAATTTTGAAAAACTGTACGAAAATGTGAGAGGTCTCATCCATTCCAGCATCTCTGCAAGTACTGAAAGAAAGTGACTTGAGACTAATTTCTGTTTGCTGAACAATGTTGAAAATATCTGTGTCTTTTGTGCATTGGTTAGGCTCTTTGACTATCATGGTGAGGAGGAGGGTTCAATCCTCACTTTGGACGAACAGCTCCATCTCTCTGCTGGGATGATGCATTGCCCTCCACCTTGTTTGCCTCTTTGGGCAGGATTGAAGTAGCCCTCCTAAGAATTACCTTACAGTGTTACAAGGGGCTTTAAAAAAACCAACCCAAACAAAATCAATGTTGGATATGTCTGTCTCACTTACCAAACTTACTTCACCAGAGTATGAAACAGTTGTTGGTGAGAGAGGTCTCAAGCTTAGCGGTGGAGAGAAACAGCGGGTGGCAATTGCCCGGACATTGCTCAAAGCTCCAGCCATTGTCTTGTTAGATGAGGTCAGTGCTTCGTCTTGTGGGTATTGTATGATGTGTATGTATAGGGATGCGATGAAGTCAGGCGCTCGCCATTATCTGGGCATATGTCTCTTCTCTTTTTTCCCCCATCTTCAGATTTACTCACTTGCCCTTTCAAGCTTTCTATACATTGACTCAGCATGTTCTCACACAGTATAGTCTCTCTCATCTAATTTTGTGGCATAAACATTGTAAAATAGTATTTTATATACAATCCTCATGAAATGTAGTTTTTTTTTTCTGTGATCTTGACCCCAAAAAGGTCAAGGTCTAGACAAAAACTTTCCAGAATAATGAATGGATGTCTGTTGTATTGTGGTTGTGGTTTGTTACCCATACTTCTACTTGTGTGAGCACTTGGGCCACAAGCCATATTGAATCCTCTTGGATTCCTCTTTGCAACATCTCCCTTTGAAAGCCACGTCCATCTCTGTCTCTTCTCTTATTTTGACTTGGGCCTGATTTCAAAGAGGTTCATTCGAGTGAAAAAGCTACTTCAGGAAAAAGAAAAAAGATTTCATTGTTCCTTGGTTAGTCAAGAAATTCAAATCCTAGTATCAAGTGTTGATATTTGTTTTGTTTTGAATTAGTTTTATTTTGTGAAGTACATGACCAAGTCACAAAACATTCAGAGTGATCATTTCACATGCCCATGTTCAATACTCAGTGTCGGCACTGATATGCCATGGAGCAAATCACTTGAAAGCTAGCTCACACAGGCTCTGCCACCAACCCTGGTATCTGTATGAATGTATGTGGAAGACTCAATCCCTTGTCTGTTCTCCTTTTATTTTCATTGTTTGCTTTGTAATATGTGTACATTTACATGTACAAGCCATTTTTCTATGAATTTTCCTATGGGGATAAATATAGTTTGTGGTGTTCAAAAATATTTTCTATTGCAGGCAACGTCAGCTCTGGATACAAAGACAGAGAGATGCATTCAGTCTTCTCTAGCTCGTGTCTGTGAGAACAGGACCACAATCATTGTCGCTCATCGCCTATCTACCATCATCCACGCTCACCAGATTATTGTTCTCAATGAGGGAGAAATCTTAGAGTCGGGAACGTGAGTCTCACAATTTTATTTAATTAGTTGCGGTTTTATGGCACTTTTGATATAATCAGGTCACCTCGGCATCAGGAAATACATAAGGACAATGCATTAACCACATTCTTTCATTCTCTTATTCTGATTATGCACATAGTGGTAGCATTGATAGTTGATGTTAAACACATTATGACATGCTCAGTTAATGATATCTCTTGATAGAACATACCCATGATTTCATTTATCGTAATCAGCTAGTTTTTCAACTGCCAGTCTCCCTCTCCCCTTAAAACTCGAGTACAAACTAGACAGTTTTATCAGTGTGGTACTAATGATCTTTTAAATCTTTTACAAAAAACACTTGTGATTTGAAACTTTTGATTGTTTATAAATTGTATGCAAATAGTGGGTTAGTAACATAAGATCTTTGAGCCCTTCCCTGGAGTCTTGTAGTTTCTGAATCTAGGTTCCTTGGATATTACTCTCTTATGATATGCTGTGCATTTTGTATACACTAAACAGTGTAAACATACCCTAAATATACCAAGGTCCATCTGATCAAAGACTGCAGGATAAGTCTTAGTGTCTTTGGTGTGATGGTCAGGCTCTTTGCCTATGGCACAGAGAGCAGGAGTTCAATCCTGATGTTGGATGAACAACTCGGTGTCTCTGCTGGGGTGATAGGTATCACCAGAGATTATATAAGGTTTATGATATTAACATTGAAGCATACCCAGCGTCTTCCTGACGTAAACCATGTCAACACTGCTCACGGTGCAATCAAAGCGCGGCCAAGAAAAGCAGTGTCAACGGGAGGCCACATTGTAATGCACTGTTGTCATGGAGCATTTCACACCTTTGGTATCAATCAGCATGTGTTTGCCCTGACAGGTTGGGTCGGAGTAGCACACCTCTTGAATGAACTTACAGTGTTACAAGGGGCGTAGACTAAAAGAACAACAGCAAAGATTACATACACTTAAGACTGAATGTATTATCTGTTCTTTGATCACTGCTATCTCAGCTTTAACTCCACTTTCACTCTGTTCTTCTCCCCAGTCACCAAGAGCTTCTGGAACAGGGCGGTCACTACGCCGACATGTGGCAACAGCAGTTGGTCCAACAGCAAGACGTGGAGGAAGAGTTGGAGATTGTTCCCGGTCATGCCGCCGATCCTATTGATGGGAATGGAACTGTGACTGTGTGAATGGCTCTGTTACAAACATTTTCACTGACAGCTGTGAAGGCTAGGATAATGATATTGATTCACCTCATTCCCCAAACGAAATGTTTGAGTTTTGGAAGTTCTTTTTTCAGGTGTAGGTGATTGTATATTTCTTTTCCTTTTTCTTCTTTTTTACTTAGACATGAAAAAGATAAATTGATTTGTTCATTTTTCCTATATTGCTTTATAAACAATAAACTTTAAAACAAAACAAAACAAAAATACAATAAAGAAAAAAAAGAAAAAGAACTTAAAAACTCCTAGGATTTTTAGGTTTTCTCTATTTCCTCTCAGCTTTAATCAATTAAACGAAAATCATGTTTGCTTCATTGAAAGTTGGACAAATATTCCATAGCATTTATTAGCTTCAGAATATTTCAGAGAATTTTTATAAACTGCTATAAAGAAAATGTTTTAATGTCCTCTTTGTGAACCCTGTATTTTTATTTCATATTTATCATTTTGCACTGTACAGCCAACAAGATAATCTTGCCACCTCTTGTGTTTCACGGTGTCTGCTCGAGTGTACTGATAGTGATACTGCATGATGGGAGTGACATGTCATGGATTTGATCAGGAGAAATTTATCTGTGAGACGAAGAGAATGTTTCCCAGGGAATTTTTAGCAGATATTGCAATCAAACCGCTTGAAAGTGCTAGCCCCCCAAAAATTTCCAATGCTCTTATTTTGCTTACTTAAATTCTTAACCTTGACTTGCACATGCTTATTCCAAGGGATCCCCAAATTTTTATTCTAACGGCAATAGATGATTTCAAAGGTTTGCTGTGCTCTGGTTCAGATAAAAGATAGACATAATATTCTCCCCTCTCCTGAAAAGTTTTATTAGTCAGGGTGACACCTAATAGCAAAGTGCAGGGAATATGTGAACTAGCTGTAAAATGCAAATGTACATATTTTTTCTATGTGTTGCTCTGATTCAAGGTGTTAGTGCAGAATGCAGACACATATCTTCTGTATATTTTCTATGATTTTTGTCGTGAGAAATCTTGAGATTAGCTTACTCAAACTTCACACATTGCAAGTTAATAGTCCTTTTTGTACAAAGTCATATTAAGTTAAATTTGTGTTTCCGAATTGTTAGCAAATATATGCAGAGAGAATTATTTACTTACCAAAGATATTCTATCTATTTTTGCAGCAGCCAATATTTTTAATTTTTAATGATGGAATCCTTTCTACTTGTTAAACAATTGTGAGTTTTCATGATTTGTGCAGGTGTGATTTTTTTTTTTGTATCGACAGTGTCTAGAACTAAGATTTTATAGTCTATTGAGTACTGACATATCAATCCTTGACACCATAGATAAGACTTTTCAGATTGTCTTAAAATACTCTCAATATTAACATAAATCGCTTAGGAAATGATATTTCAGTTTCTGATTGCAGTTTAGATTTGCAATAGGTGCACATACTACTGCTCACACTTGGAGTTTTGGTTTGGGAAAAAGCACTCTGAATATGCAAAGAGGAAGGGTTTGAAGAATGGAAAGGTTTCCAGACTGAGAACTTAAAGTTTTCGGAATGAAGACTTCTCTTATAGCTACACAAAAGGCCACATGAAGCACATTATGTAATCATGGATCCAGCAGTAATTGTTTATATCCATATGTTTGAAAGGATCTCATGTGCTGGGTACATTCCTAGATTGGTATTAATGGATATGTAGTTAGTTGTAAACCTATTGTTGTCTTACACTAATCTGTTTTAGATACTAGTGCAGATACAAAGCTTTAATTTATTGAGCTAATAGGGTCATTGCTTTTATTTATTTTTTTCTTATTTTACCAACCAAAGTTTTTTTTTCACTTTGGTGCAGATTTCGTTTAATCTATTGTGGTAACTATATGTAGAACCAGAAGACAGAGACAGGAGTAAATTGTATTGAGGTTCATTGATGATACTCAGATGTCGACAAAAACGACTGAGAATGTGAGTGTGGTGTATCATTTGAAAGTGTATGCCCGGCATTGTTTGTTCAAACCTTAGGATTGCAGAGCCTTGTTTTTGCTTCTTTGTGACTAAATAAGTTCAGGGAAGCTTGCCCAAGCCGACCACTAATTGTTGAGAAGAAAAGTGGTTGTCTTCAGCAGGGTGTCGTCTTGAGCAGTGTCATTATATAGGGAAAACAACCAAGGTCAGAAATCTGAAGAGCTCATTTGTACAGGTGGTGGTAAGGGCAGGTTTGGCTGTTAATTTTATATTGTCATGGGTATTTCCCATTTGGCAATGTCACATTTTTATCACTTTAAGGAAATAAACGAAAACATTTTTATTTTATGAAGAGGAAACTCTTTTCTTAATACATAAATCGATCAAATCAAATTTCTCCCTGGGAGACGAATAAACATTGTCATGGTCATTGTCATTGTCAAATTTGGCGCATATTATGAAGCTATCATACATGAGGTTTTGTCGAGGAATATTGCTGCTAAGATAAGACCGTGAGAACTTATTTAGACAAAGGTTGAACTTACCCAAAAATGGCTTTGGCAAATGTATGATGACTGTGAAGATCTACAACACATTTATGTCCTCATTCAGATTTGCTGCTTTCTAATTTTCATAGAACCACAACCACATAGAAAGCACAGGAATCATGCATTTACAAAATTTTTCCATCTTACTTAGTAGCACCAAATTTGATTTCATACAGCATGTTGTGCATTGCTTTGTCCCTGTACTCTATATAAATAAAGAATAGGTGCAGTCGTCCATTAAATGCATTGTTGGAGTTTGAAAGTTTGAGATTTTGGTCTTGCTGAATTTACCTTTTACTTTTGTATAATTGAAATCATGTACTTTTGTTTGTTTTTCCATTTCATTCTTGCCATGTTTACCTGTTTTGTTATATGCAGGCTATGGGCAGACAATGTCAAGTCTTTTCCTCTGTCTCATTGATGGAGTATTAAATGAGATGAAATGTTCATCTGAGGTCAATCTTGTTGACAGTATATGCTGTGCAAAGTTGCAATACACATGTAGGCCTATTTCTACATGTCCGCCCATAAGAGTATGCTGGTAAGAGGGGAGATGTACATTTTCTCCCAAATGTAAAGCTTTCTTGTATTGTTTAAAAGCTTGGTATGTTTTTCAGTATTTAGAAATACATGTAGCATGAATTCCATCTTCGTTTGATGTCTTCTTTTTATGCAAAGCTCAGCATGTGGGACTTAAGTTCTGAAACTGTTGCTCTCTTTTTAAGGAATTCAATGTTAATTTAAGTGTATCTGATGATTAATTTATTTGCTCGCTCAAGTTTGTTGAAAATCAGTTAAATGTTTCTTTCAAGTTGGAATCTCATCCTTTACTCTTATCAAGTTAATTTAGTTGCCATTTTGTACTGGGTTGTTGTTTTTTACAAAGAGTTTGAAAAGAGTTTTTGAATTCTTTTGTTCGTAACTGCTCAAGTTTTATGTTTGACATTCTTGAAAGCATTTATCAAAGTTCAAATCTTAAAGTGTCAAAGCCTCAGTGTGTTCTCTCTTTATTTTCAAAGTTTTAACTTCATATGTTTCAAGTTATTACAGTTATCCTGCCTGAGATTCTGTTCCTTGGGAGAAAAGAAAAGAAAAACCTTTCATAGCTTACATGATATTGTGTGAATGTGATTGGCAGGAAAGGTAAGTTGGGAAGTTTGGGGGTAGGAAAAGTGGGGGAGGGGGTGAGGGGGCTACCGAATACTTGTAAGAGACATGCTTTGGGTTTAGACTCAACCTTCTTCAGCTTGTCACTGAATCCGTGAATTATGTTTAGGTTGCAAAGAATTATCAACTGTATATTGTCATGTATGAAAAAATCGACTGGAATGCCACTATGACAAAATAGGGTAAGAGGTGATGTAACTTAACTCTCAGCTTGTCAGTGTGCCAGACAGGAGAAAATAGAATTTTGGCTTGGCTAATTTGTTGGTTTTAAGGATCATAAAGTCACTCCATATAACTCTGCACAGCTAACTCTGTATTTTTAGAAATTGTTAAAGAGTAAAAAAAACGAAAATTAAGGCTACTCTGTGCAATTTGGAGCTGTTTAGAATCAAATGCTGCTCTGGCTTTGGATGGGTCAATCTGTCTGAAAATTATTTATAGAAATGAGTTATATGATATTAATGATGATTTCATGAAAAAACACATTTCACCAAATTCAGAGTTAGCTGTTTAGAGTTCTGCAGCGACAATAATATCTTGGTGTAACTTATATTTCTTCAGCTGTAAAATGGTACACTGCATGAATAGATATCAGTCTGACTTAATACATTGATATATTGGTAATAACATTTTCAACTTTCTCTTGGACATCATGGCGTCGCTAAAATTTTGGTTGATACACACATGTCTTTCTGGGCAATGTTAATCAAATGTAGCTGCCCAGGAAGCAGCTTGTAAACTGTTAATGGTTTGTTTTGTTTCCTTTGTTGTTTTGTTTTCATGGATTTTTATACAGCATTCTTGCCATGCAATCTTCAAGTGTATGTACATACTTATCCGTTCTGTAGGGCTGTAATAAGACTATACAGCGATAGGACATGGGCTGTAGAATTTTGCGACTTGTACGCCTCTTGCTTGTTGTGTGTACTACTGGATTGTCCCATTGCTATAGGCGTACTTGTATATTATTATTTGTTTGATTTCTTTTATCTCCACGTGGGTTTATTTTTAAAAATCTTTGTAAGTTTGAAGACTTCGGGACATATTCCTTCCTTTGTGCCGTTTCTACCAGCAGCACATGATTGGCTTTCTAGAATGCAGTTTTTGAAAAAAAAATTAATACATTTGTACTTGTTTAGAGGGGTGGGAAAGATTTGAAACACGAGTGTATCTCCAGATTTTTGGTCATACTTGTATACAGTATTTAGTTTTTAATACAGATTTAACTGTCATTCGTGTCAAAAGCACATTTTCTATCTCAATGAGGTCGTTATTGTCCCACTTCTTTCAACATATGTTTTTGTTTAAAAATCTGCATCTAGTTTTGCTGCATGAATGTTTTGGAGTGTACAGAAGGATTTTTGCTTTCGATCACATCGCACCCTCTTTGTTTAGGACATGATATGCATGTACATTTATGTTATGTCCTCTGCTTAAGTATTAATGCAAGCTGTGCTTGCCATTTCTTCATGATGAAGTAAATGTGCTCTACAGTAGCCTTCTATCGCGTTGGTAGTCCACTATTTTTTTTTTTCTGTTCTGTATTTTTTTTACGGTATTGTGAAATATAAAGAAACATACATGTTGCGTTTGATTTAATTTTGAAGTTACTTTGTGCCTGGCAAATTCTTCCATCAGCATTGCTTTACATTTGTATATGGGTGTTCGGAAATGGGTGACGCCAAAGAGGCTGTGTGATGTGCTTTATCATGATATTGAAGTGTAATTTATTGTAATGATCAATGTCCACTGGTGACAGGATCTTACACATTTTTACAAAATGTTCTTTGATTTGTGTTTGCCTACTCCGATCATCATTGTTTATTCCTAACAAGTTAAGTTATTGCTCTTATGTGTAAGTACATTGTACAGCCAACATCTACTCTTATTTACTCAGAGATTCAAGCATTGCTTACTCTAGAATTTTGTTTTCCATTATATGATCCTGCTTTTCTCTCACTCTCTCTCTCTCTCTCTCTCTCTCTGTCCCTCCATTTCTCCCCTTCTCTCTCTCTCTCTCTCTCTCTCTCTCTCTGATTGCTTGTAGTGCTAAGTTAGTTTATTTCCATTGTCATCTTGTTGAGTGTTTTATCAAGTTGAATGCAATTCCATGTAGTTTGTAAAGCTGGATTGTCGTCTTGTTCAATGAATAAAATGCTGTCTGCATATCATGATTTCGTTTGTGTTATTAAAGCACGAAGCATTGGATTTACTCTTGACCTGACCTAGGAGCACACAGCAGGGTTAAGCAGGTAAAGAAGCTGACGCCTTAAATAAATAGCATATAACAACTTGACAACTTTTTATGCGGGTATTGGTTTTACACCCCTTGAAATAATGTAAGGTCATTTTGGAGGTGGACTTCTTCAACCGTACTTGTTAGGGCCCGCTTGGGCTGAGAGGGGACCCGGCATCCCTGCAGAGAGACGAAAATGCTCCTCTAATCTAACGAGGGCATTAACTCCTGCCTTCTGCGTGTTTGGTGGAAAGAATAAGCAAGCATACAAAGTACCCCGACAATTTGGCAAGGGGCGTGAAACTAAAACTAAAACAATTACGGTAACCCAGGTAATTTATAATGAAAGTTGAAAGATGTGGAATTTGGTTGGTTATGGTGTACCGACAATTGCAGCATTTCCATGCTATTTAAGAGGGCGCACCTCAAGTTTTGGCGTCCATCACTGACAGGGCGGGTGCCAAAGCCGTGAGGAATAAGAACCCAGAAACCGGCGCTTTGGTGTAATGATTAGGCTATTCGCCTATCACACGGAAGAATCTAATTCGGTTCCATGTGCGGACGATATCTGCGGTTTTTTTTCTGCTGGGATTTTTTCCCTCTCAGCCCGGATGAGCCCTGACAAGCAGGGTTGAAGTAGACTATATGTATCTCCTAAATGGCCTTGCAGTAATGCAGGGGACGTAAAACTGGTCACCAAACCAAATCAAGAACCCAACAAGAACATCCCATTGAGTTGTCCATGATTCGAACTCTAGACCCCCGCTTTCCGAGCAGGGCGATAATGCTCGCGGCAACACACGGCTATGGCAAAGGTGTGAACTCGTCAAGTTAATGTACTGAAAAATAGAAAGGAAAGTAGGAGAGAGATCGAGAGAGAGAGAGAGACAGGGTTGGATGGTATGACAAGAGAAATATATAACCACAGGAGAAAAGAGATTGCACAAATATTGCTTCTTTTTTGGGGGGGTTTGGTTACCAGTTTTACGTCCCCTGCAACACTGCAAGGTCATTTCAGAGACGGGCTACTTCGACCCTGCCTGTCAGG
>JAUKPP010065490.1:4773-16405 GCA_032273245.1 Phyllaplysia taylori
TTCCGACCCCCCCCCCCCCCCCCCCCTTCCCAGCCATCATGAAGTTATCTGTGTTGCTGAGGCTTTCAATCCTTTCACAGAACTCCACTCATTTAATTCTAAATTACAGAGATCCCTGTCTATGGTTTCTGGTCATGAAAAATAACTGAACATAAAATCCTGCTACAATCTACATGTACCTTCAAGGGACACACGACAAACCACGGTCCATTATGGATGAGCTGATGGTGATAGGGACGAGAAAAAAGAATTAACACATCTGAAGTTCCAACTTATCCGTTATATATAAGAAAAGGGCCTGAGACACAAGGCGATGACCAAGTTAACCGAAAATTTAATTCAGGAAGTGAGTTCAACACAAGCTAAGTACAGGCATTAGCTGTAAAGCTATGATATGGGACAGGGGACAGAACAAGTGATATGATGGGGTAAGAGTCTGTTTTCTTCTGGGTAAACTGTAGTGAGATTTGCGTGTGCTTGATTGAGAAAATTTAATGACAACAATGACAAATAGCCCTGAAAATTTCCTAAACAAATTTCTCCTCCAGAAAACTCCAATGAATCCAGAAAATAAGCTTCACTAGCTCAAAGCTGCTTAAAAGCGCAAGCAAACTATGGCATGTACTTTTAAAATAACTTCAACTTAAAAACTGGATTTGCCTCCAACAAAAACCAACCCCATCCAGTAAAGAGCAAATCATGTTAATAGAATTTTGATACTCTGATTAGAACTTCACAGAGAAATTTCTAATTTCCTTTAAAATTGGCAATCTATGCTAATTGAATGTAATTGCTACCTAAAACTTAGGAAACAATGACAATACCAGATCAGCTTACCAATTACTCTTCTCACGCAAGAGTAGTCCAAAGTAAACGTAAACACATATTGTGCACTCATGAGAACAAAAAAAAGGCATTCGCCGTAGTGCACCAGTAGTCAGACATTGCCTGTCCCTGACAAAAACATCCAACAATTGAGTTTGTCCGATTAATTATCGGAACTGTTATAATTGTGACCCAATAGCCCTATTTGACACTTCTGTTTCATTCAGATGCTGTTTCACATAGCGTACAAGCACAATGCAGAGGCCAATACTAGATTTATTGCTTCCTATACTATTTTTACATTAAATGCTTTTATATGAAATGTGTGAGAAGGGTGTGATAAAATGGGGGTGATAAAGTTGAAGTTATGAATTCTCGTTTACTCCCACGCATCCAGTAAAACTATTGACTGTGACGTTTGGAATGTCATTGTCATGTGAAGGGGATCAACCCTAATTGTTTTTATCTAGCCTTGTTTTGCTAAACTTCATGAACGGAGGTCAAGCTTGATCTAGACTTTTCACTCTCAGGACTGGTAGTTTTGAAAAGTTACGAGCCCTTGGCTCCAACATGTACATAACACATGCAGATGAACAAAATCCTACATTAGTGATATATCTGGATGTTGGTTCTTTGCCTATCACTGTACAACAGCATTGTACCTTTCCAAGAATTCAAAAAGTAATGAGGGATGTACAATGATTACTTCTCTCAAATCAATAGTAATGTTCCCACTTTATCTAATGTTAGAATCGGAACAGGGAATTGTCGGTGGGTTAATTCATAAAAGGGAAGAAAAATTCAGTTCCCACTCTGTTCTGTTTGACAGGCTAGTGTGTCACGATATTAGAGGTTAAACTATCAGCGCTCTCTGCTGTATTATCTATAAATCTTTTAAATCAATGCTCATTACTAACTTCATTGTGAACCACATGAGTTGAAACATTGACACTTATTCACTCTATGAACATGATGAAAGAAAGTAATGAGCACTGGAAGCTTTTTAAAATAAGTACAAAGGATCCCAGCATCTTGCAGTTGTGCAGTTATTCATAACTAGCCAGAGCAAGAGGGGCCAAAGCAAGCAATACCATTATTCACAGACTGACATCCATTATTTTCTATTCCTGCATAGAGAGTATGAAATAGGCAACTGATGACTGAAACATGATAGATTGTTTGGGCAGATTGCTTTGTCTATACAGTACTGAGCACATACTCAGCCCTGTACAGTTTCCCAAGCTACAAACTGAGGTCAGGGAAGCAAACTTTTGAATCTGGTAACGGCAACTTTCCAGGGTAAGAAAAACATTGACTCCAAAACAATGGCATTTTGAAGATACAATACGGTTTCTTGTATTCATAACTTTGTCATCATTAGGACTGTAGCTTTGATACTTGGGTACATGGAATCCCTAGTCCCATATTCTCACATACATTTCAGTCCAATATCCTTATATCTCCAGATAAGAAAGAATGCTTCCCTACACTCGAAGCAATAAGCAGATAGTATCCTTTTCGCTAAATGCTGAAACTCCGGGGGGGCAATCACAAAATTATGTACAGACTTTATCACAATGAGTCTCACACACATACAAGCAATGTTTTTTTCATTAAAATGTTTTCTAATCATGAGAATGTCTACAGCGAAGACAACACAGCATGAAGAGGGGGAAAACTAGATCACAGAGGTAACAGATGATAAGCATGGACAGATACAGATTATGATTCACTATCATCACACTTATGGAAAATCCATACATCATAAAATTTTATAGCATTAGAGAGGGGGGGGGGGTCTTTAATTCCACTGTATCTATAATATTTACATACCTTGGATAAATTCTAAATCTCTATATGTACTGAGTAAATGTTTGTTCGATTGCACAATCTGTAACATGATGTCATTGCTAATGCCAATTCTTCTTCCTTTACTCTTCCAGATGTCTATACAGGCAGAAGATGAATACATCTAAGTCCATCATAACTGTTTTAAAATTGTTCTGACTTCCAAGATGGGTAAAGTAAAGTATTCAACAGGTTGGAATATTCATACAGTCAGCACAAGGAAAAACTAAGACTGCCTGAAAGAAATAACAAAGACAAAGGTAGGTGGTCAAGGGAGAAGGGATATGTCGGCTGTGGCGCTACATTGTCTACAATATCTAAACTAATCAAGAGATAGCATAAGTTACACTTCTGGCTAGGACACAGCAGGGTCACTCGGGGAGACATCGTTGGAAGATCCTTCCTGATGCATCAGAGGGACTTTCTCTGCATCCCGAGCCCCACTGCTAATGTTCTTGTAAAAATTCTGTGAGCCCCCACCATGTGCCTCAGAGCTCTTGCTTGCAGGTGAGGAAGGCTTTGTGATGACAAGTGGGAGCTTCTCCGAGGTTTTGCCATTCGCGGATGAATCCCCAGTTGCTTTTTCCTCCATCTCAAACTCCTGTCCTGCCATTGGCTCAGACTGGCCATTTTTACCACTCAGACTGTGACCGCTGTCAGAACCAGAGGCGTAGGCTGCGTTTTGAACAGGAGTGGCAGACAGTGTGGCTGCCTCATTCTGTTTCGAAGCTCCTTTTTCTGCCTTGTCCCCATCAACAGGATAATTCAGTTTGTGGTTGCTGTTAACGGTAAAAGGCAGAGAGGTGTGAGAGGACTTGCTCCTGTCAGGAACAGGGCTCTGTGGGCTGTTCTTGTTGGCATCCTCAGAATATTTCCTGGGCTTGCTACGCGGGGAATGTTTCCAGTCTCCTTCCTCCATATCGCCATGGTACTCAGCACAGCGCTCTTTTGCATCCGAGCCACTCCTCCTCATACGATTCAAAATCTCGTGTGGGTCAGGCTTGCGATGGAAGAAGGTCAAACGATCCAGAGAGGATGTTGACCTTTTCTTGTGCCACTCGTCATACTTGAGAGCCTCGAGGGGAAGGTTGGGAGGGGAGGAGCTCTCCAGCATCCTGTTGGCATTCGTGTTATCTTTGGTTACTTTCTCGTACTCCGCCTCAAAGGTGTCACCCAAAGCTATGACAGATGAGTGATGCTGGCGGATCATGCGCGTTGTGCGCAGGGCGGCCAGGTAATGGGGCCGAGTAATGCACAAGTACTGGACATCGGTCAGTGCTCGCACGGAGAAGTCTGGGACATACTCTTTGCTTTTGGACTCATTCATTGTGGACATCTTGCGTAAGCCTGGAACAGACATAATCATAAGTAAGTCGAAGATATTTATAAAAAATCAGCGTTTATGTTATCAAATTAGTGATGGTAGATAATTTCAAATGTGAAGAATGTTACTGTGAAGAGCAAATTTGCTTTCTGTGATAGACAAGGCTTGATAAAGACCTAACGAAAATGGAATAAAAAAACTGAGGAAAATCCTAATGAGGAAATCTAAAGTGGTAAATTTACATGTTAGACAAAAAAAAAGTATGCTGCCTTGGTTTTCCTGCTGAGGAACCAGCCTTCACGCCACATTAAGAGGTGCGCTTTCAAACTTAGGACTTTCTGCGATTAAACAGATCTTTAGTATGTAAATAACAGTTGTAACTTGTAGGGATTTACCTACTTTCAGAAAAAAGAAAATGGGCCTACAGGCAGGCTATACTGGGTTTTCAGAGAATGTTTGCAGAGAAGACAATTTTCACAAACAAAAATAGTAGTTGAAGCATGAATATTTGCAAGTGCAAACATGCTGTGATATTGGATTGCTTTGGAGAAAAAAGTTCCCATAAGATTATTGTGTCATGAAAGGATCCCTTGGGATTCTTTGACACTAACTCGAGTTACAATGTGTGGAACAAACATCAATATGACTAGATTCTTTTTTTAATGGCACAAACAATTATTGAATAAAAACCTTTCAAGGTTTGGGGGATAGAGCCTTAGTTGAATTTAATAAAGAGTTGGACAGCCCATGTAAATAACAGTTGTAACTTGTAGGGATTTACCTACTTTCAGAAAAAAGAAAATGGGCCTACAGGCAGGCTATACTGGGTTTTCAGAGAATGTTTGCAGAGAAGACAATTTTCACAAACAAAAATAGTAGTTGAAGCATGAATATTTGCAAGTGCAAACATGCTGTGATATTGGATTGCTTTGGAGAAAAAAGTTCCCATAAGATTATTGTGTCATGAAAGGATCCCTTGGGATTCTTTGACACTAACTCGAGTTACAATGTGTGGAACAAACATCAATATGACTAGATTCTTTTTTTAATGGCACAAACAATTATTGAATAAAAACCTTTCAAGGTTTGGGGGATAGAGCCTTAGTTGAATTTAATAAAGAGTTGGACAGCCCATAGATCAATGCATCAAACTATTGCATAAACAAAAAATTTCTTACAGTTCAGAGATTCTGCTCCAAAATAACTGAAGGGTCCCGTCTCAAAAACCATGCTCTCATCGCCGATTGTAACCTCCACTGTGCCTGTAGAGAAAAAACAACAACACCCAAATTCACAAAAAGAGAGACATAGGTCAAATAAAGATTCTTAAGGTTCTAGAGCTGTGTATACATGGGGGTAGGTGCTATAGACAAATGATGCACATACTACATCAATATTATTTGATTTTGTTTAGTTTTTGCTTTTACAAGAACCCTTGTGACACCGCAAGGTCATATTAGGGGAGGGCTACTTTGACTTTGCCCATCAGGGCCGACCTAAGCTAGGAGGGACCCAGCATCCAAAGATCGAGATGTTCACCCAACATAGGGATTGAATTCTCGTCCTCTGCATAGTGGTCAGAAAGCCTACTATTACACTACAGACAATGGTGTACTGTATTGGGTACATCATCATCAACGCATCCTTCAAAATATACAAATTTTCTTTCAGTGATTTCCTTACAAATGGATCAATACAACTCCTCCAAAAAACCGCCTTGATCTTTGATACTAAATCAGAAACAACAAACAATAGTCCCACTACAATACAAGTTCTTGTAGCTTGGTACATACTTAGTTAGACTTAAGAAGTTATTTATTTAGAGGCACCAGCTTCTTTTGCTGTTATGGCCTAACTTTAGCTCTTGTCCTCTCATAACCCCCTGACTGACCCACACATACACATGCAAAGTCGTACATCCACAGATACGCAAAATAAAACAACAAAAATAGAACGGAACAATATTCCCCATCCATCTCACAAAGTGGAATTTTGGGCAATTTTCATGAGAGTTTTAGGCGTTCTTTAATTTCTTACTGTATAAAAATTGCTAAGTGCTAGCATTTGGGTCATTTCTAAACTATCAATACACAACTCTGGGAGAACATAGGTCTGAATAGGTTCGATTGCAAACTTTGACAATATGCGCTTTTGTGAGATGAGCAACAAAGTGTTTCTAAAAAAGCGAAAAAGCTAAAGAATGATAAAAATGTTCACCTAGATCCATTATCTTTCACTTTTCTAAACCTGAAATAAGGTACATTCATCAGCGCCAGTATGACCTTATAGATTCAATAGAGCTGTAAAACCCTAAACAAACAAGGTACATTCAGGATACCCAGAGGCAAACAATGACAAGACATACCCTGGAGGACGAGAACGAAGTTATCAGAAGGAACCCCTTTCTTGTATATGAAGTTTTTGTCCGACACTGGATCAGTAGGAGTCAGGTTGAACACAATGTCCTTTCTCATCAGGTTCTTGACCACATTGCGGGCCAGGTAGTCATCAGAAAATGGCTCGACAGCTGTGAACAGACAAGGAAATTTGTATCAACAACTGCCTGTGTCAACAAAAGCATGGTCTTTAGAACAGAACAACATATAGAGGACTGGGATGCGTAAACCAAGTCAACACTTGGACGTTACTAAATGCTTCACTCGACAGTCCATCAACTTGCAGTAGCTCACAAAATCATGTGTTGGCGTAGCGAGTGTAGAGTTGAAAATTACTCATGTATTGTATTTACACTGCTATAGAGCTGAGCATTTAATCGAGTATTAAGTGTTGACCTGGTTTGTGCATCCCAGTCCTTGCCTAAAAATCTTAAATGACACAGAGAGTAAAGCTGAATGAAACACGATCAAACATTTGGTTTGGTTAATTTATTTTTATTTTTTATGCCACTTACAACACTGTAAGGTCATTCCAGAGGCGGGCTATTTCAACCCTGACTACCAGGGCCAACCCAGGCTGAGGGGGATACAACTTCCCCATTCGTCCAACAAGAGGATAGAACTTCTGACCTCTGTGTGACAGGTAAAGAGCCTAATCACTAAACAGCAAACGCCAATACTGATACTGATTACAAGTATGAAAACAGTGTTATGGAAATCATAAAAAGCTTTTGGCACAGGAGATATCAGACCACATTCGATGAAGACAAAGACTTACTTGTGGTTAAGAACTGGAAGGCCACAAAGGCAAGTTGCTTGGACAGTTTCGACCTCTCCTCACCACCAAACACAGAGTAGTCCTGCTTCTGTCTCGGCCGAAGCTCTTTCAGGCGATTGTCAGCTGCAAAACACAGAGTAAGATAGGGATTTTGAATTGGTATGTAGTTTGGTTTTGTCTTTTAAGCCCCTTGGAACACAATAAGGTCATTTTAGAGGCAGACTTCTTAGACCCTGCCTGCCTGGGCCAACCCAGGCCGAGAGGGACATAACATCCCAGAAGAGACATAAAGCTGTTCGTCCAATGTGAAGATCAAACTCCAGTCCTCTACATGATAGACGAAGAGCCACATCACGCCACAGATGCCAGTTTGATTTTGAGCATTGTTAACTAGGGCCTGATCAAGAGAGGATATTGAAGTTGTGTGTGTGTGAGGGGGGGAGGGTTCTTCCACCCCCTTCTCCCTCTCTCTCATTTCTTCTTTTCCTGTCACAAACACAGGCTAGTACACATGTAGACACAAATTGTGTATGCATCACTCCAGTATACGATGTAAGACGAAATCTCTCTCTCTCTCTCTCTCACACACACACAAACCGGCAGTGACGGAGACTAAAGTAGACAGAGGTTGAGGTAGCCTACATACAAGAGACTCAGAGATAGAGAGAGGGAGATAGAGACAGAACTGAGAGAGAGAGAGAGAGAGAGAGAGAGAGAGAGAGAGAGAGAGAGAGAGAGAGAGAGAGAGAGAGAGAGAGAGAGAGATTCTATGGGATTTGAGCAAAATCTATTAGAATGTAAAAGTAAGAGGCATTTGAATGGAAAGAAAGGGAAGGGGGAGCAATAACAGCAAGACAACCACTGCTGTTAATAATTGCCTTGAAAGAGGGATGATCGCATTCGACCTGTCCCGCCCCTTATATGAACTTACAGTGTTGCAGGGGACGTAAAACTGGTAACCAAACAAAGCATTCGACCTGCAGGAGAAAAAGTCTTGAGCGCATGCAATGTGCACTCATGCGTACCTGTGTTACAACGGGTTCATCGATTTCTCTGAAGCCCCCCACCAATGATCCCTCTTCCCTGCCCTGTTCTCTCTCTCTTTTTCTTTCTTTCACTCTTTCTTTCTTTCACTCATCCTCTCTTTCTTTCACTCGTCCTCTCTCCACCTCTCCCTCTATCTCTCTTTCTGTAAAATTAATGTTTCTTCCCTAAGCAATACCCCTGCACACACCCACAAGCCCTCTCCTCTGTCTACCTGACTCCTATCATTCGGCGAAAACGTGAAAACATACTACGAGCACTGACAAACGCAAAGTTGCATTTATAGTACTTTCCTGGAGGTGTTTTTTTTTCTTCTTTTGTCTGCTTGTTAAGGTTTTATGGAGGTAGATAAGGACGTTAGTGGCATGGCATGGAAAAAAGTAGAATGACGAGACCCCGCCAGAGCACACGCCAACTCTTCAATTTGTTTGTTGATTTGGTTGGTTGAGGTTTTACAGCACTACCAATACTGAAACGGCTTTCCAGCCTAGTTGTTAGTTAGTTGGTTGGTTGGTTGGTTGGTTGGTTGGTTGGTTGGTTGGCTGGCTGGCTGGCTGGCTGGCTGGCTGGTTGGTTGGTTGGTTGGTTGGTTGGTTGGTTGGTTGGTTGGTTGGTTGGTTAGTTATAGAGACACCGGTTCCTTCAGCTGTTTTAGCCTCATGTTTATATTGTATACAATAGAGAGAGACAGAAGTAAAAGGGAGCAGACCCCACGAAAGTACGAAAATGACCGCCATCCACCTCCCAAACCTTTCTAATATTGCCGTGCCACAACAACCTTTATCACAATGCCCAACAACACCGTAGGCACAAAAAAAATAAAAAAAATAAAAATAAATACATAAATAAATAAATAAATAAATAAGAAACAAGAGTCGACCACCAGTATTGATCTGGACAGAGGTCATAATGTTATAGCGGTGACAAACAAAGCGTACAACGTTATGTGATTACATATGTCGTGCGTCAACATTCAGGTCACTGGGGAAAGCAACGGAGCTCTCCCGCTTGCTTGCTCTCTCCCTCTCTCTCTCTCTCTCTCTCCCTTTCCCCCTCTCTCTCTCCCTTCCCCCCCCCTCTCTCTCTCCCTTTCCCCCTCTCTCTCTCCCTTCCCCCCCTCTCTCTCTCTCTTCCCCCCTCTCTCTCTCTACCCCACTTGTGCTAATCGATTTGCCGTTCTGTTTACATCTCGCCGTGTTTCCTTTCTCTCTGTCTCTCCCGTCCTCTTACTACTTTATACAATACTGAATAATGACAAATTACATTTACATAGCCCTTATCTCCGGTTGAATGCACAGCAAAAGTGCTTTACAATCTATTAAATATGACCAGCCACACTACATTGCCTTGCACAGTGCATACAAGTAATCATTTTACATGCGCTAACCACTTGTACACTGATAAGATAATGCGCGTATTTCAGTCTGCAGTGCCCGCAGTCTATTCCCACCTGGATGAAGAGAGAAAGAACTACGTGTCGAGTGCCTTTCCCAAGGACACGCCGTCGGCCCACGGCTGGTTTGTCAGTTGTGATCAGGTTTTATTACACATAGTACGCTCATTCCAGGGCCAGGAAGCAGACGAGGAAATAAAAAACACGTGACAATAGAAATAAGGAGCAGACCACACAGGAACGACTGCCAGCCACCCTACACAGAGCTGGGATTAGAGTCCCCAAACTGAAGGCTACAATGGCGACTGTTTGTTGTTTTTCCTTGTCCTACGCCCCTTGCAACACTGTAAGGTCATTAAAAATTTATTAAGAGACGAGCTCCTTCGTCCTTGCATGTGAGGGACAACCAGGGCTGAGTAAGACGAATCCCAGCAGAAAGACTGATGCTTGTCAGCACGCGGAATCGAACTCAGGTCTTCTGTGTGATAGGCGACAAGCCTTAACCATTACACCACAGGCGCCGGTATGGCGACTGTAAATTAACCCTAGTGTCAACAGCGTAGGATAATTCTTTTCTTTCCTTTTGGGTTGACCAAGGTCTCCTAGCCACAAACCCAAACATACCAGTGTGTACATTGACCTTCATGCATTTTACACACTCGCCTGCTTCTTTGTGTTTGATTAGTTTTGGTTTAGTTTGGGGCTGTTTTTAGGTGGGATTTTGTTTGTTTGTTTGTTTGTTTGTTTTCGCTTAAAGTCGGTTGTAACACCGAAGGTCGTTTAAGGGGCAGGCTACCTCGACCCTGCCTGTCAGGGCCAACCCGGGCTGAGAAGGATACTGCCTCAGCGGAAAAACGGACAATCTCTGTGTGTTTAAGTGCCGGTGTGTATCATGTGTGATAGACGTTGTTTGCTCTTGTGTTACGGTGCTAGGGGCACTGTAATGAAATCGGTTTGGTGTTTGATTTGGTTTGGTTTAACGCCCCAATGCAACTCTGCAAGGTCATTTACGAGGTGGGACCTCCGAATTTTACGTCCATCTCCGATAGGACGGGGATCGGGGCCATGAAAACTCAGAAAAAATCCCGGGGATCCTCTCCGGATTCGAACCCGAAACCTTCTCATCTGTAGGCGGGCGCACTACCGCTCGGCCATCGACAATCCCGGTTGGGTGTTTGGTTTTACGCCATTTGTATTACTATATGATTATTTGATAGACAAGCCTACCCGGGATAAGAGGGATACAACAACCCATGTGGGCATGAGGATGCTCGTCCCATGTGGGGCTTGAACTCCCGTCCTCTGCGTGACAGACAAAATACCTATTACACCACAGACGCCGATGTGCAGGTGTGAAGGCACATATTACTTAAGATATAGTTGGTTTGCTTTGTTTATAGGTTTTGCGGCACTCGAGGCACCGTAAGGTCATTTGAGAGACGGGAAATAGATTAGGCCGATAAAGAGACTTTAAACAAGGGATGGAAGAAACAACGCCAGAGCGCCTGTCAACATCGTCCTGCTAATGACTATGGCTGGAGCGATACTGTGCGCATATTTTATCCATGTATATTTGTTGGTATACACTGCCAGCACGTGAGTGCAAGGGTGTAAACAGGTGTAACTGGCTTTCTTTAAGCAGAAAACCAACCTGCCTAAAATACAGATTATCACACAAACATGATACATAACTTGATACTTTATTACGTAATTTTTTATTCCCTACATTTTTGTTTTCATTGCTTTTAAACGCCATTTCTATCTTTATTTTTGTCCTTTTAAAAGACGTCATTTCTGTATTAAAAAATCCCCACCAAAAAAGTTAAACAAACAACAAAGTAGAAGATAATTAAACTAGAGTAAAAAATACAGTATAAATCCATTAAATGTGTCAGGCAAGTGGCCCGCGGGAGGTAGAGCGAGGAGTTATCTTTTTGCTAGTGAGGCAGAGAGTGAGAGAGAGAGAGAGAGAGAGAGAGAGAGAGAGAGAGAGAGAGAGAGAGAGAGAGAGAGAGACAGAGAGA
>JAUKPP010065601.1:0-16404 GCA_032273245.1 Phyllaplysia taylori
CAGTTGGTGTCAGAGTGTTGTAATGCCTTGAGGCATGATAACGAATCAGAGAGTATAAGGAAAGATGAATTTGAAGATTTCTCGACTATGTCTAGAGACATGTCGAGAGCAGAAGCTTCTGCAGTAAAAATGGATGCTTGTGGAGGAAGACTCCGCCGGCGTCGGCTGCGGGGCGGCGCGAAAGCAGCAGCCCCAACAGCGGAGTCGGGCTTGGAGCCATCCGTGTAAATCTGTTGGTGATTTTCATACCTCTGGATGAGGTTATTGAAAGACGTTTCAAAAGTAGTTTTGTTTGTATTTTCTTTGTTGTGTTTTGTAAGTTCGAGGTCCACCTTTGGCTTGTTTAGTTGCCAAGGGGGCACATCTGAAAAAGAAAAATCCATTGTGTTCTCTTTTGAGAAGTTTAATTCTTTAAAAATCATCGAGGATTCTTAGACAAAAAGGTTTGGTAAAGTTCTTTCGAGATTAAATGTTTTTAGGGTAGTAGGGTCTGGTTTAAAAACACAGGCATAAGCAGGGTTCTCTGGGGTAGAGCTGATTTTGACTGCATACTGTAAAGATAATTTTTTCCTCCTAAGTGGAGGGACGGTTCGTTTGCTTCGACCTGGAGACTCTCGACAGGAGAGGTACGAAAAGCCCCCAGGGCAAGGCGAAGACCTTGGTTTTGAATTGGCTCCAACATTTGCAGGTTGCATTTTGCTGCCGATCCATAGACTGGATTGAGAGTGACAGGAACGGATCCCAACAGAAGGACGCATTTGCTCGTCCCCATGCGGGTTTTGGACCTTCTGCATGACAGGCGAAGAGCTTAAACATTAGGCCTACACCACAGACGTCGATGCGTGATTTGTATTCCGGGAGTTCGTTTTGCATTACCCAACTCGTTCCGATGGAACAAGTAGGCCTACAATACTAGTACTAGTCTTATTATTAAGCTTATGGTGTGTAGACTAAACTGAAGTCATAGTGGCGTCAAGTTCAAAGTAGATCTAGATGTCTTAGTTATCCAAGTTCACAGGGACACAGAATCCAAGCAGAGACAACGAGATTTCGTCAAAGGCGGTGGTCGAATCCCCGCCCTCTGCATGGTGGATAGGCGAAGAACGTAACCATTACGAGTACATCAAAGACATCGATCCCTGTATTGTCTTCTAGCCACCATAATAATATTGCATCGGAACCCGTACTTGAAAAAAATGGGTCGTTTTGGGAAGTTTTTATGGCTTCACATCGGTCAGCGTTCTCCCAAGCTAAAGTTGGAAGCCATCTGGTTTTTAAAATTACTCCAAGCTCAAAGTATCACAATGGGTTCACAACCAACAGGCTTCTATATAAATATCTTTTCTTCTCTTGATATATAGACCATTTGATTTTCATCAAGCTCAATGGGCTAGTGCTTCATATAGTCTATAACTTGTCTGTCTTGCCTACCCCCTCCCCTAGAAGTAGTAAAAAGTAAACCAAACCCGATTTATTTAAGATAAATATATAAAAATAATAACAATTTGGTGCATTTGGCACCATTACCATTGCACCTAAGCCAGGAGGAAGATAAGAATAGTCATAGTAGGGGCCTAAATAGTTGGGGCCTACAAAGTATTATGTTTGGTTTGGTTACGGTTTTACGGCACTATCAACACTGTAAGGTCATTTTAGCGCCAGGAAATAGATTAGGACAATAATAAAATAATATAGAAAGAAGTAGAAGGAGCAGTCCACACCAGAGCGCCCGCCAACCACCCGCGTATTAGTATTAGTAGGCTCCTGACACATACAGCAAGAAGTGGAGGAGGCAGGTTACACAAAAGCACCCCTTAAGCCTATACTACATTTTGGTGAATAAAAGGAAATTAATAAAGTAGTAACAATTCACACAGCACTTTGAATTTTCCTTTTCTTGAGAGAAAAAAGAAGTTTATTATCTCAAAATGTAATCATCACAGCCAGAAAAAAAACACAAAAATGTGGAATGGAAAGATACAATACAATCCAAGCATAATAAAGACATTGGCACAATATAAGAACTTTTCATTCAAAAGACAAAAGCTTGGCAAACAATATAACGAGAGAACAATTTAGACTGCAGATCATAGCAGGATAACATTTCGTTTACTGGTTTGAGCATTCAATAAATGAAATGTACTTCAACCCCTCAATTCTAAATCCAAACCTTATGTGGCAAGACCAATTTTGAGAAAACGAAGAAAAACAGTCTGTAACAAAACTGAACTTCCAAAGAAAAAATGCAACATAACAAAGAATAACAGCAATTCATAGGCTATGGTAGGCCTACAACGTAAAGATGAAATTATTGAGGTTCCTCTAAAAGAAAATGTAGGCTACCGTTAGCCTTCAAATGTACCTAAGTGTATAAAAATGTGTTCCTTTACCTCTGAAAAAAAGTCCAATCGTCGAATATATTACAGTACCATACCGTAACAAAAAAAAGGATAATTCATTCACAGCTATTGAGCTACGCTTCATAATGTAAAAACAATAATTGTAGTGTATCTTGGCATGCAGACGCATGTTGAATCTAAGAACACTCTCGTAAATGTAAGCCTATTATATCCAGACTTTCAGAATCAAATGTAGTTTCAACAAAAAAAAAAAACAAAAAAAAGAAGCACGATCAATAAGGTTACACATAACTTGTGTAGGAGTAGGAATTCCCAGAACCTTTTACACAAAAAATTCTATTGTATCGAGACATTCTACTCTGAAAATCATATGGAACAAAAGTTGTTTAAATCCAAAACAGACCAGGAAAATGATCGACAACAAAACGCATTGCGTCTAATACTTAAGTCTTAACATTAATACTGCTACGGTACTCCGAAAGCAAGGCAGGAATAATAAAAAATGTATTCAAAGAGGGCTACTAATACTGGTGGCTTGGCTTGCCAAATTCAAAGAGAACATGGGACACACTAAAAATGATAATTATAAAACCTACGATTGTAAAACAAGAAATATCTTTGGGACAAGCTTTTTTTTATGCATGCAAATATTTTATTCTTTCATCTCCGAAGATCCGATGGACAGGCCTTTGCTAAAAGTTTGAAGCTCACAAGTTTTAGGTCTATTTCCTGGGGAATGCTGCATCTATGGGCTGGAACCCCCGGCCCGGCATCTGGCTCTGATACAGGCTGGAGCTCAGGCTGTTCTCCCGGAAGTTCATCTCCCGCTCCAGGCCTCGCCGTGACTGACCCAATATGGGGCCCTCTCGGCTGCGATCATAGGCACGACGGTTTCGCTCCTTCCCGGTCCATGTGTGGACGCTCCTATGGGGCAGACACAATATGGGGACAAGGCGATAGTTTGGGGGCAGTCAGAATGTGCCACATCAGCGAATGAGAATATAGTCTAGTCAAATACAGATCTCTAATCACATTAAGCCTAAGCTAAGATCTTAATTCATTTATGCAATGATAGGCTTACAATCTATCACAGGCAAACATTGATAATAATGCTAGTATACCGCACTCACAGAATACATGTACCAGAATTTTCTTACATTTCTTTTTGAGAGGCTAAGGGTGGAATTCCTAATAAAATGAGAAAACGGCATCATAAAAGGACTCCAATCCACAGAATGGCATACAGCAAAGAACAATCGATACCGAGACATAAAAAAAATAGGCAACAATTAAAATCCCATCTTACATTTTAGGCCTACGTTTTCTGTCAGGGGTAGTGCATGTAGTCTGAAGAACTAACCATTGTAACAGAGGCAATACATGTAATGATATTAGGTGTACTTAACTTCTTCAACAAAAATATTGGATGGCTTCAGCAAAAGCTGAGGGGCCATATCTGCCCTGGCTGGCAGAAGAATCCTTCACAATCCATGTTACAATGACTCATGGGTTAAATCGCAATGCAAGATACATCAATACACCAAAATCTTTTCCATCACTGTACAACAATATCAATGTATAAAAAAAATCCATCAAACTTTGAAATGAGGTTTCCGAGGTGGTAGTTCTTCAGAGGGAACTTTAAAATTTTTAACAATTGGGTGCATTATAGGATAGATACGATCTTTTGGAATGTTGAGGTGATTGCATTTCCTGTGGTATCTGTGTTCTTCCTGGTCTGTTTCACTTTGCCTGGAATAAAATATCAAAAAGGTTTTATGTAGGTATTCACTGAGGGTGGCCTTTAGAGCTACTGCTGCACTGCAAGAAAATGGTGCAAGAAATTATTGCTACAAAAGCTACGTCTTTCCATAAAAGACGAGTCATTTCCATCAAGCCTTTATATTTGAGACTGCCGTTGGTGTTTGTGAGAGCAAAATCTAAGAGTGTAAAGCTATCTATTTCCCTTGTGAGAAAAACAAACATACACAGCATGTCAAAATTATGCAAAAAACATAGGAGCCAGATAAAAAAAGGAGTAAATTCAGCATTTCTTAAAACATAGAATTAAAAGTTGGTTAAACAGAGAGTCAGTGACCTAAAACAGACACATTATGTACATGTTAATAAGTGTGTAGAAAAGAAAAGGAGGGCATTGAGATTCAATTTTAACAGAACATTCTAAAATGTAAAATGCAAAAGCAAAATACATAAACCAATTCAGTAAGACGCGGGGAAGGAGTGGAAACAGTCATAAAGGTGACATTCTCAATCAAAACTTTGTGCTATTTGCCTACTTCATATACCTTTGTAAATTTATGAAAGATCAAGTGACTTTGTAAACAAACAAACACACATACATATTGTTCATTTGTTAAAACATATACAAGTTAATTTTTATCAAAGGAGTGTATAAATGCATGAATACTGTTCTTTCACTTTGATTTCAATTTTTCTGACTCACAATACATAATGTATAACAACATCTACATCATATACTTTCAAGGATTTCAACATGAAAATAAAAACAGCTGTAGCTATATTACTGTAATGCACAAACGACCAAAGAAAAAGTCCTTTTAAAGATTTGCTCGGACTATCGTACATGATATTTTTGGAAATGACATCATCAAACTTGGGTTCTGGACTGCCCTGACAAGTCAAAGCTTCGTTTTCAAACTTTGTGCTGGAGCATTTTCAAAACAGTATGATATAGTTTTGGCACAAATAATGCCTAATTTAACAGATTGAAGATAAATCAATGCTTGAGTATAAAATAAGATTTCTTCTCTATTTTCATTATCACAATGGGATTGGCAAAAGAAGTAATAAAAAAAAACCATTAACTACTTTATCATCCTCCGACATCCATAGCTACACAACAGTAGCGAAGAAACTATGATAGTCCATTTGGAAACTTGGGCTGCTCTTATATTTCTATAAATGCAACAATACCGTAGTTGCTCAGGGATGGTAAGTTGCGTGCTAGTTGGATAATCCTGAGCCAGAAAAATATAGTACATTTTAGAGGGACTTCTCAAGAGTTCTTTATCTTACTGGCGGCGGTAAAAAAAAAATAATTAATCCAGTATAAAAACCTGGCAATGCTCATCCCTGATTGGTGCTTTGCATCTCCGGTAAAAGTCCTCAATATTCTGATGTTTGTAGCTTACTAACTTTCCTACATATCAAGTGTGTCAAAACATTATGTTGTTGTTGAGCAGATCCTAGTCTTCTGCATCTCAACGTTTTACTTCTTAGAGTCCATTTGATGCAAAATGTGGCAGATTATCAAAGGAATTAATTGAACACAGGGGAGCCTTTTTTTATCCACTTCAATGGAAATCTATACATGTATCTATTTTTTTAAAAAGAAAATTCAAATCCTCTTATTAGTCATAGGCTGACAGCACATGCTTCCAAACGCACTGTTGTAGTACAACTTTATATAGCATCTTCTAACCAAATCTATGTTACTGGTATCTCCAAAAGGTGGAAATTCAGCACCAACATTTGAGTAGCATTAAAACATCAGACATTGCTTTAAGTAGCAGAGATCGAGAGAGATACAACTGCATGAACAGATCAAGCATAATACTGGTCATTTATCAATACTGAACAGGCTTTGCAAAGTCAAACAAATAAAAACTAGTTTAATGTCACTATGAAAAATACAAAACAAAAAATACATGTACGATTAAAAAGCTTAAATCTAAATGAAACAAAAGAAACGAAGGAAAACAAGTCTTAACTAACAAAAGTAATAGTAAAAAAACAAAGAAGAAGTGACGCATGCCATGAACAAAAATAGGTACAATTGATTTACCCAAAAAACCGTCTGGTGTCTGGGGGCAACTTAAGAGTTACATAGTGCAAGGTAGTGTAAGGTTTCTTCGTGGTGGCATCAGGTCATTTTTACATCCTGTCAATCCTCCTAAAAAAACATTTTAATACTCAGTGTGAGGGTGCAGAATTTTATAAATTTTGTCTCGTTTGACTCCAGATAGAGTCGGAGGGCAAGGTTTGGGCTCTGGGGTCTTCTGCCTTATTTTCTTTGGGCGGTTCCATCGGTTTTTTGGCTTGCTCTCTTCATCTCCATTCACCTGTTCTTCCCTGAGAACAAGAATGAAACCACAAGTTTTGATGATGTCACTTCCTCCGAATAGCTTTCCTGCATTATACCTATATAAGTACGGTAAATGAAAAAATCTTATCAGTAATATTTTTTACAGCTATTGTCAAAAAGGTTGACATCTGATTCAATCCAAACATATTAGCAATGCTGGTTGCCGTGCTTCATACTCTAGATACCGAGTGCATTCAGTTTAAAATACATGCAAGTACAAAGACAGCAAAAATAACATGATAGCCCTTATCGTGACAGAGGGCCTACATAAGTGTGTCATAAGTACAGTACACCCATAAACATCAAGCATTTTTTTTTTCAACAAGTATCAATTTGATGAAAAATATATTTATTTATTTTTTAATTAAAAAAACCCAAAGTGATCGTGATAAGTGACCAGACATGAGAATATATCACAAACAAGACTGCAATTTCCCACACAGATTGCACTGAGGCTTGAAGACAACAATGATGAGATCACATGAAAAAAATGCAGAGACAGTACACTGAGACAGACTTAAAAAATGTAGTGCTGGCAAGTTCCCATATAAACGACATTGGTGTCAAATACAGTGTATGCTCACATGCAATATCTTTGCTGTAACCGAAGAAAAAAGTCCTACCTACATTTGTATTGGCAATGGAATAGGAGGAAGTAAAAAAAAAAGACATCATGGACACAAAATGTTGTCTTTCGTCAAAAACTAGAACATGTTACATTCTCATCAAACGATTCGATTATGATTTTGTTATGAGCTAACACGTGAGACATAAAATTGTGAATAGCAAAATATCAGCTTTCACCGTGTTTCATGGATCCCTTTAAGTGTTGGCTACAATTTTCCATTCAAAGTTTAATTATTTCCTCATTTGGATAGCACATGTTTCTTTAACAATATTCTTTTCAAGAAGAGAAACTGTATTAAATATCCTCCTTACAACGTGTCATATGCAAGATGCTGTAGCTAAACCGGAAGTGTATATCTCTGAAAAGCAGTAACTACACCCCTGAATCCATGAAATGAAGGCATGAAAGTGATCCAATAGGAATTATTCATGAAACATCATTGGTTCATTTCTTTGCTTTTTCAGCCTTACTAAGTTATTGTCACAAGGTAAAGTAAAATGCACGTCAAAGTGAAATTCCACTTTCACTTATTCATAAAGCGTAATTTGATTGTCAAAACAGCATATTTGATGCTAGTGCTCGTATAACCAAGGTATAGGGAGAAGAGGATAATTTTGCCCATGCTGTGATCAGTCTGCACTTGATGAGGCGGCGATCTGCATCTGAAACTCGCCATTGACTTTCTTTCTCACTTCATACGAGTCCACAAAACTGTTTTCTCTGCGATTTTTCCTTGCGTCGATTTCAATGTAATCAGGATTGTCTTTCTTTGGATAGATGACGGTGTAGGCTCGGTCACAATGTGGGCTGAGATGCTGGCGGTTGCGGTAGCGATTATTGTGCCCATCCTTGTTGACTCGGAATGGTGAAAGAGTCACTCTAAATAGAAACATAAACACTGAATGTCTCTATTGCCGTGTACATAATCGACAGGTAAACCACAAGATTTTTCTTTGCTTGAGCAGTACCCGAAGAAACGCTGTCACATAAAAGGATTTCTAGCCAAAGGCATTTGGTATCTCATGGCATAGTACTAACTAACAAAAAGTAACAAAGACCATCAATTATTGAAAAAAAATTATTCATCAATTTGTACTATTATGTTTTAAAACAAATTAAAACGCTATTGATAAATAGCAAATGTACAGAATACCTGGTATTTACTGGAATCTATCTGAGTAACGTATGAGCTTAAAAATTTCATTGCTTCAATGTTTGTGAAATGTTTTATGCACATGATTAACAAATCAATTACATGTAGGGCCTACTACACGATAGTGAGAATCCTTATAAGTCTCTAGTTACAGTGCTTTTTTCCTTTTAAATGGTATAGACTATTTCACGTTTATAATGTTGTCATGAGTACCTAAATAAATGTCAATATCCTGTTAGATGTAGTTTGTCAAAAAGTGTATCGGTATACTTTATAAGAATGAAAGTATCAGTCTGTAGTCCATGAAAAAAATTCGCAAAGATCCATTTATCAAAGTATTTTCTCTAGAAGAGAAATAGTTCTCAAAGTATGATTGCTGACGAATAAGATTCCATTCCAAGATTATCATACCATTGTTTTAAGGACACTGTCTTGATTCAATGGACTTAAAACAATGGACAATCTGTTTGATGGGCCAGACATTTCTGACTTGATGGTGTGAGTGAATTTCTACAGTGAATTTTCTCGTTTTCTTTTCCATGGTCAACAGGTTGGTTATCATGGTTGATTAATGACTTCTACCACATGAAAAAAATATAACAACATGCATTAATTTTACAAGTACAAACGGAGAGAGGACCTAAATGTGCACATGCAAGTTATCGAAATACAATATGAATTATAAGGAGATGCACGAATGTTAGGGATGGGGATGAATCCTTGGGGCTTTTTTTACTGTATATATTTAAAACGAAACTTTGTCCAAAGAATGAAGGAACGGTCAATCTTTTCTGTTTGTTGAAATATGATTTCCGAAAAAACACTCTTAAAAAAACCAACACAAGTACGGAGGGAGAAAAAAATCACAAAATCCCCATCCCTAGGATATAAAATATATAACATGTATACATACAAAAATACGTGGTGTCTTACTTAGTCTAAGGCTACTGGTGCCATTCAATCAACACACTGTGGGTTTTGATTAAACAAAATAACATTTTCAAACCTTCAACCACAAAACAATTACAGCAATGCGTAGAAATATAAATTAATTAAAGAAAAAAAAAACAATAAAAAAACTAGCAGCAGGCTACCAACGATACATAGGATAATAACTTCATTAAAAAAATAATATATAGATATATATATGTATATATGTATATACGGGTATTATGTATTTATGAGGCACAAAAGGAAATTTACTGTTTTCACTTTCTTTTAGTCTGTGGTACCACACGTGTGGACCCTGGGTACATTAGTTTGTAAATAGAGTCAACATGCAGGGGAGGTGGCAGGCCGTGCTCTACACTGCTGCGATAGAGAAAGTTTGGATCGTGAATCATCTTCTTGAAAACCACGCAGTCAGGGGGCAATTGTTTACTCGTGCCGTCTTGCTTTGAAGGGCTACAAGTGAAGAAGAAAAGACGAAAACAAGGACAATAGGAATTCGACTAAAAACATTCCTATGTTAGAGTTGGCGGCAACAAGCACATGCACGTGCGCTCACAAACAAAAACACGAGCGCACATACACATATCAACACAGATTACGCACAAGGACACAAAGAACTGTTTTTAATGAAAGTTGCACTGATTTTGTCTATTTCAAGGACGCGAAGTCAGAGATGAGATATCCTAAAACACCTATGAAATCCATTGATCTTATATTCTACGAGGGGGGTTCAGGAAGACTTCAGTCTGACCATGAGGGAGTCATCATAGAATAATGAAATTCTGCCAGCATTTTAAGATTCATTTGGAACACATGCAAATTTTGGGGCAAATCCTGTCAAAATAAGGCACCAGCCAGCGAATTCAATGATACCATGCATAGGGTACTTGTTTTACTCTGCCAAAGCTCTGCCATGGAGCCATAGTATTGGTCTGTTATCAAGTTTCTGCACCATGACAATGAGGACGCCATTGAAGCTGTTGAAGACTGGTTAGGGGCCCATTCTGGGTCATATTTCTCTTAAGGACTTTTGAAGGTCAAAGAGAGGTGGCAGAAATGTGTTACTTTGACTATATAAAGAACAAAAAGTATGTCTGCCAAGTTTCATATTTGTCTTGATTCCTTCATGGTCAACCAAAGACTTTTTGGATCCCCCTCGCACTTATCGTCAAATCTGTTTTCCTTTTCACATTATAACCTCACCCTTCCCATGTTTCTCAAAACAGAAAGCAGCCTACGGATTACATGGCAATTGAGTGTCTATGCTGCGAACAAAAGGAAATGCATGTGAACAACACAACAATACTAAATCTTCTTCTTCTTCTTCGATCCTCTTCTGGAACTCAGGAGTAAGTCACAATGACTGAATTTTACGTACATGGTCTATTTATCCTGCAGTGGCTTGTGTTTCCACAAGTGCACTGTAGGGTCCTCATGCCATACAGGCAACCATGTTCCGTTTTCGATTGGGTACTCTTATTGTTTAAACTGAGAAGAGTGCCTTCAGCTGTGATGCACTTTTGCCGCCTTGTACAGTATCATGCCATGCATCAGAGCAGAAGGTGCCATTCTTTGCTTCCTCTGGTGGGGGCCTGCACCCCCACGGGCGAATACTAAATCTAAAAATTTGTATGACTTAAATGGGGGGGGGGGGGGCACAAGTCACAAGTAAATTTTTACACATTTACATGTATGTGGGCGCCCTTTTCCCCCACTAACTAAAAGAAGGGCTCCATTGTCGAAACGAGGGAGAACAAGGATAGAGAAGTAAATATAACAATATGACCACCCCAAATCACCTTCAAGCTGTTTGAAACATAATGCACAAAAATCCAAAGAGAGTACTCTCCTTCACTTAGACACAAAGAGACTTAGCTACTTCCCCCAGTAAGCTTTCTATAAAGTGGGTGTACAAGCTAAAAAAAAAATTTATATAAAATATCAGTGTGTAAAATCAACTTTACTATGGGAGTCTAAGATAAAAGAAAATAATAAAAGAATGCAAAGAAAGCGAGTGTCCAAGAACAAAAGGCTTGCTATACACTACTGTTTGGGCTCTCACAGGCTCCTGTTAACGGTAAAAGTTTGGTCTAGGTTTCAGCCACTGGTTGAGCTATGGGACATTAAGAAATGTTTTGTCTGTTCTGATACTGGACATCTTTATCAAATTGTGAACTTCTGATTATGCAAAACTACAAGTAATTTTTATTCGAGGATTCATGTTGATGTTATAATTAGAAGTGCACCAAAGATCTTTGAACAGGAAAAATCATAATTAGGTAGAAAGCGTTTAATTTTTCAATTCCATTTTTTCTTGCATTACATAGAATGAAAAATGAAATCAAAGTTCCAAAGTACAGTCAAACCTGCCCATGACACCCTCATTGTTGAGAGAAAATTGGTCATCTTGGACAGGTGGTCGTCTTGTACAGGTCAGATGAATATGAAGTGAAAAAAAAACCTTTTCCCTCCTTCCCCTTAGATGAATACGGTTTGGGCTTTGCTTTTTTGTTGTTTTCCAAAATGCATCAGACAGGGGAGAGAAAACAAAGAAATTATATGCTGTTGCCACTCATCAAACAAGCAACACCTCTGTGGCAAGTCTGTTGTTACCCACTAGGTAGACAGAGGGACCACAGGCTTTGTCTTCACTCCATGTTTGGTCAGGTATTACGCTGTATTGCGAATTATGGGAGGGACTAATAACGACATGTGAATGGATTAAGATGGTCAGTCACTTGCCACACTCATTCACAGCTGAAAATTTGTTGCTCAATGTTCAACATGAGTGAGCGTTAACCTTGCCAATGTTCAGTGCTGGTCCGCGTGTGTATAAATTGTAGAAGGGGCTAATGTAATAACAATAGTTGAATAGAATGGGCAGTGGCAGCTCATATAAATACTCATCACTCTTTCACAGAGATAGGCACCCACGATTATGGCAATGCGTCGGGTGAAAAGAATTGAGTGGTCGTCTTGGGCAGATTTTTGTGGCTATTGGTCAGTAAAATAGGGTGGTCACCGTCATGTTGGACAAGTGGTCGTCTTGAACAGTGCCATCATATATTGAAAAAACACTAAGGGGGGAAGTGAGAAAGGTCGTTCGTACAGATGGTTGTCTTGGACAGGTGGTCGCTGGAGCAGGTTCAACTGTAACTTACATTGCCTTCAGAACAGCCTTTTTCAAGACAATGTAATATGTAAGTAGCAACGAGTGACCTCTCTTTAAATTAAATAAGATTGGTCATGTTGCATAAAAAAGCAATTTTCATCCTTTAAAAAGAATTGTGTTGTTAAAGTGATATGTTGTTAAGAAATACAATACCGATAGGCCCTATTTCATTTGAAGATTTCTTAATTGTATTACAGTTAGAGCTAGGAGTCTAGCTTAGAATCTAAAATGTTAGAATGAAACCTATACCATCCAGTCTAAACGTGCCAGATACACCATGATAAGAGAGGAAAAAAACATGAGGTGTTCATATTACTTCTACGTTTTAGAAACAAAATCAAACAATGGGTAAAAAAAATTAAATGTAACTAACATATGTCCCCCTACCTTTCATTTGCAACAAAATAGCATTTATCAACATGTAGTAAAATAGATTTACGAGTACATGTATCTAATTCCTATGATAAAACACAATACAACGTTAGAGAAAAAGGACTTTATGTCCTAACTTTGAAGCCAGTGTTCAGGATTTGGCCTGAGACAGAACAATTTAGTTTGAAATTAATGAAAGTTGAAAATAGATCTACAAACAGGAAGTAAAAAAAAGGGAACTCCCTGCTCATAAATATGCATTGGGGACAGGGGCGAAGGGCGCACCTCAAGTAGGAGCAAGCAAAAATTAAATATAGTTTTAAAAATCAACTGTTTTAAGAAAAACCGGAACATGGCTCAAAGAGACGATTAGATAGATTTTTCTAGCAGTCAAAAAGATGGAGCAAGCATTGCTTTTTTGCTTGTATGAACGCTACGCCCATGATTGGGGACATAAAAAAAATATATCTTTCATTTGAATGTATTAAGAAGCCATCTATGTAAAATTTTAGGGGGTCTATCTACTTGCATAAAAATGTTTCAAATCCATGCTTCTTCTCTTCTTCACCCCTTGTTATTGTGTTACATGCAGTGTTTTGTATAGTTGTGCATAACAATAATATAGCATGCATCTATCAGGACCTTAACAATAAGATTTCAAATATGAGGTAAGGAAAGTTACAGGAAAGCAGAACCATCAGACTAATTCATGAGGACAGATGAAAACTCCAATAACAAGCGCATAAAAATTTGATGGACGCACAATAATGCACTTCCAGCACAGAGAACGATACAAGTATTCTTAAATTATGCTTCTGTTACATAATGGAAAAGAATACATATAATTTTAGTTAGAGGGATTGAAATGGATTAACTTGCCCTACATTTAAACTTCAATAATTTACTGAATTTATTCTTAGAGCAAATGAAGGCTGAGAGGGATCCAATATCCCAGGAAAGAGACCAAGATGCCTGTCAAACATGGAGATCTAACTATAGTCCTCTGTGTGATTTCCAAGAAACATTGGTGACGTGTTTTTACAATAAAAACTTTTAGATACACTTTTACACAATACACACTTCATATGTGTATATTATATATCTAATCCTCTTTATGTTCAATCATAATGGAATGAATAGAAGAAGAACAAAACAAGCACCATACTACTTTTGTTTTACAATTACTGTGGGGATTGCTGATCTTTTTGCTACACTGCTTTGCTTCTTACTGCATGTTGAAGTGTATCACAAACCCACAAAGAACTACAAATATTCTATGAAAATTACACTGCTTCATAATCTGTCATTTCTAGCAGTTTGAAGCCCAGATTTCCTCTATTTGAAAAGGGGCAAATATTCTAACCTCTGCTAAGTACTTTGAACTAAAAGCAGATTATGTAATCAATGATAAACGGCATATGATTATAATAATAACGATAATTGCATTTATATAGCACATATCCCTAACTCGAAAGTAGGCTCTATGCACTTTACAATCAATTATATAAAATTCACCTGGTTTGGTAAAACTGTCCTTGATCTGTGCACATCACTTGTTCTTGATTTGGGTTCCCAGCTATACCTGATACGCCCTGGTAAAAAAATGAATTTACTGATGCTAAAGATACATATATTGTGAAAATAGAAAGGACAAACAATTTATGCCTATACAGTCAATGGGATCCACTAATCAAAGCTGTGACTTAAATTTCATTCTACTATTTCTTCTAAAGACAGACAATTCTACACATGTGTATGAAATTGTGAGGTGCAATTTTAACTTCACAGATAAACAATGTCAAGTACAGAGATGGCTTTGTGAGTGCAAATACAGGACCCCATATTTTTCTTGTTTTCACAGAAATTTTATCTTCATCAGCAACCATGCTCACACTGCTCTGCATATCAAACACCAGTACGTATGTGCCTATGTATGTGTGTGTTTTATAGACTATATATGCACAACACAACATTGATGCAAAACATCTATTTTCCTAAATTAAATAACCTGTGCAAAGAGAAGTCAGTGTACAGTCAAAAGAAGAGCGTGTAAGTTTAACACACAAAATGTCGTCAGAGGTTTGATGTACAAACTTTTTAAGCAAAAATTATTTCCACATTGAAAGTCATGCTTCTGCACAATATAACCTTCTTCAGTCATCCTGTGAATTATCACATAGAGCATCATGTAGGCTACATCACATCTTCTTTTTAGTAAATTTTAATTCCATTCTTTTGAATTTGAGTTAAGAGTTGGTGCAAATTAGACTTAATGGCTTAACTTAATAGTGTGAAAAACTATACACCTAGAATTCTTCAACTAATAAATGAGTCTGAGCATAGAAGAAGCTCAGAGCAATTTTAAAAAATCACAAACAATGGTTTTAAATTATTTTGTGACTGAAAATATTCAAGCTGTTTGGGCATTTTCAAAATAAAATTAAAACGCAGTTCGGGCATCTTTGATCTAGAATCGAGATCAAGATTAGGCCAAGATCTAAATCTAGATTAGACTAGATAGCTTACTTTTTTCTTCATTAAAATCAAAACTGCTGCTGCTATATAATGTTAACTCAAGATCTGTTAATCCAGAAAAAGTTTAACGCTTTCGTGAAAACTATGATATTCATTATGAGAGGTCATCAAGAATGTCCCCAGGATACAGATTATCTGATTAAACCACTCAATAGCCAAAACCTTTGTCTCTCACAATTATGAATTACGCAGACATGAACATGACACTATTACATAAAATTAAAATTAAATCTCACTTGCTGCAAGCCCTCCTCTTGGGAAATCACCATGCGGTGCCTGGCTTCACAAACCCTGTCCATGAACATCTGTTTGCGTCTGGCCTCTTGGTGGATATTCATTGCCATTTTTGTGTTTGAAATTAAAGAAGACTCTACGCGATAAAGAGACAAGCAGACTTCTTCTTGGCTTTCAACACTGGGCTGAAGTCCTGACCGACGAAATTGAAACAAGGACGCTTTGGTTGTTAGGTGTACAACGCATGCGCGCTCGAAATAAGCAATAAAGTTGGTACAAATTCAGGTAGGCCTAACATACAAAACAATCTACCTGCGTCGGTGTAAAATATGACCCAAAGCCTACTACAGAAAATGTGCTGTGTGTAGTTTTTTTTATATGAATTTTCAACGAATATATTTTAAAAATACATGTAGTTAGCAAATGGAAACAAGTCTTACCGGAAAAAGAAGAGGTTCATATTTAACTAAGTTCAAGCAACACCAACTTTTAACTTTGGTGCTCGCTCATCCTTCGTTCTTTACATGTTTCGTATAATGCGGGAACGGCACAGGGAGGAAATTAATTACATGTACTGGATACAGCTAGTCAGTGTGCTTTTTGTTTTCTATTAATTATACTAGCTGCGTATCCGGCTTTGCCCGGGGTAATCGGAAAGGGAAGGGTGGGGCAGAAGGAAATATGGTCATTTTTATGGTCAAAGAGAAACAGAACACTGGCAAATTTAAAAACAAAGAAACCTGCAAACCAATGAAATATTTTAGATTAGAACAAACGAATAGATAGGCCTACTCAATGCTATTTCTTAAAATCCAGTTGTGAATATAGGACTTCTTTGCAGACAACAATTCTGATTTTTGGAGACAAAATACA
>JAUKPP010065712.1:0-16397 GCA_032273245.1 Phyllaplysia taylori
AAGTAAAAAACAAAACAAGAAGAGGCTAAAACAGCTAAGGCTGGCGCCTCTATAAATAACCCACTCCTTACTACTACGTCTTATGCAAGTGGTTGATGGGTAGGTTCAAATATACTAGACAGTTGATAGTATTTCTGGTGTGTTCTTCTCCTTTTCTCTACAAGTCAGCATCAGCAATCGGAAGACAAGAGTTCGGGGTCCACGACGTGGGGCAATGTAATTTTTAGTCAAGTAGGCTAAGCTACATTCTGCTGTCTCTCTTGTGAGATGAAGCATCCATCATTCTAATCCAAAAAACTATGTAGCCGTAGTCCTAGAATAACTAAACATGCTGAAATAATTATAATTGGTGTGGTCATAATATGTTTGGCTCTCAAGATGTCCCGAAATTGCATTATAATTAAATTTATTTAAATTTTAGTTTTATTTCGCTCCCGAGCGAAGTTTTTATATGAGCTGTCTTTTGTTCCAGACTCTTAGGGTGATGTTTTTAAGTTATCGAGCAAGGTTGCTAGTGACGCTCCTTAACTTCCTGTTTACAAAAGCTTTTATGCCGAAAGGAGCACTCGAGCTTAGGAATGTGGCATACTTTTGCCTAGATATAAAAAAAATCTAAAAAGCCACGCCTTGTTTTAGAGCTGCTGTACTGAAGGCACTTTTGCCAGCAGGTAGCCACGTCGGATTTGATTCTTCAGTTGTAGCCTCAACCTTGCGTTAACTCCATCACTCCTTCTTTTCACTTGACAATTGACTAAAAAAAGAGTAAGACTAAAACAACTTTTCACTAATTGTCACTTTGCTCAGAGAACATAATTTGAAAAGTACCTACAGATCTAGATCTAGATCTCGGTGACAAATCGAGACAACACAATGGCCGACCGACAGTATGATCTGAAGTTTGGTGGGAGTGCTGGAGCCTCAGTGGATGCATATCTTGAATACAGACGGTAAGCGTACACCACTTTTTTTACTTTATTAGGTTGTTAATGTATCATCTGTCATCTGTGCTTCAATTTTCACCCAGTGCCCTTTCTGGCCACCTAGTAGAAGCCTAGTAAGCTAGTGTGAAACCATGCAGGCCTCTTCCTATGTGTCCTTTTAGGCATTCTAACGTTTTTTTTGTAACAACAAGGATAGGCCTAACCTTAAACCTATCGCATGTTAATTGTTTTTCTACCCAGTCTAGTCTCTCTATTATTAGGAATCTAATTCCGATCTAGGTCTAGTCTAGACTTAGGTGTCTATGTAGATCTAGGTCTAGGTACAGTTGGCATAAAAAATAAAAATAAAAATGTTGCAAACCCATGTTCTATAGTCCTTTCCATAGCCGAGGTTATTATAAACCACGTCTTTGTCATTGGTCCCTGTAGGACTGATTAGTAAATAGTCCATAATTTTGTTTTTGAGAAGTACACTTCTGTGTCAGTGTGTAAACATTGTAGAAGCTATTGTTTTTATTATAAGATCAAAGGCCAATCTTATGCCATAATCTTGACTTAAGTTATGTTGTTCATGGTCAAAGACTGTAAAGTAGAACAATTATCATTCTGTACTGGAGGGGGTACTTGTTTATAACGGAAATAGGAAACCTCCCGAAACTTCTGTTCAGATTTCCACCCAAATAATATGACATCCTCAAAGACCCAAAATGTCCAGACACACCCTCATATATTAATTTTAATATGTCTCATTGAGTCCTTACAACAGTCTGTGGGTCTTTAACCCAGATTTTTAGTTAAATATTTTTAATTGTATAATTTCTATCAATCAGTCGACTGAATATAATAAGATTTGTACTTATCATATGTATCTTTTTTGCTCCCCCTCCCCCCTCTCTCTCTCCCCTCTTTCTTTCTTTCTTTCTTTTTCTCTATCTCTATCTATATCTCTGTCTCCCTCACTCTCCCTCAGTGTTCAGTGTTCACATAGGAAGTAGGAAGGGGCCACAATGAAAATGAAACAAAATTGAATGCAACAGAAACAAACAAGAATATATATCTGTTTCAAAGATGTTAATCTATAACTGCTATATAATGGTCTCAAGTATTTTAAAACGTGCATATCAATTTGGTTTGTTTTTTCCAATCTAGAATTCTTAACATATGACTGTGCCATCTCTTGTAAAGAATGCAGTTGAGCGTTATTAGATTAGAGTTGGTGATAAGTTACAAAAGTACTAGGCCTTTTCCCATTATTCTTTATATTGAATCATTCATTTAAGATCAAGAAATATTTATGGGTGCAAGATTGCCGGCTGTAGCCGGCCGGCCGGCAAAACAACCCTCTGACCGGCACCTTGCCGGCAAAAACGCGTCGCCGAGATTGGAAAAAATATGCGTAAAAATATCGAAAAAAACGAACAAAAAAAATCTTCCAGGCAAACGAAAATTTGCCTTCCTGGGTTGCAGGCTTTTTGGGGTCTGTATGCTTGCACCCATGGAAATATTCAAATACAGTCAAACCTGCCAAAACAGATACCTGTATAAAACGGAAACCTCTCTTAATGGAATCTTCTCTCTCCCCCCTTGATAAATTCCTCTAAGATCCCCTGCATAAAACGGAAACCTGTCCAACGCGGAAACGGAAACCATTTCCCTTCCCTCGAAGAGTCCTGACTTGTCCAAGACGGAAAGTGCGTTGCAAGTTCATCACCGATTCGAATCAAAACTCCCCCAAAGTTTGTTTCTACTGCTAAAATCTTTACCCCAACAGCTAGGCAAGGAAAGAATAGCAAGGGTGTGGTCTGGTGGGGTGGGGAGGGTAGGGAGCCATGAGCATTGCACGTGGTTACTATGGTAGGAGGTTGACCGCAACCTGTCTTCAAGGTTCCAAGTGGCGCGCTCACCGTGACATTTCCCCGGCTGGCCAGAGGTGTGAAATTCTGCCACTGACCGCCGCTATGATTTCACGACTAGTCGAGGAAAAAGTTTCCCTGGACCACCCTTACATGCGCACGCTAGTTATGGGTTCCTTTCACACTTATTACGACATGTTACAAAAAGTTAAAAGGCTTCTGACTATGTTATAGAATTAGCGTAGCGAAATGGGTGAAAGGCATTGGTTGATTGCGATTGTTACATTGATAGGAGAGGCTGCTGTAGGGCAAATGGCATTGGTTAAAAGTCGTATTACTACATTGATGGGTGGGGCGAGAAGCGGCAACGAAGAAGTGTTATGATCTATCCCGTTCTTGTATTGGCCAAACAGTAAGTTTGACCAGCTACAAGCTGCAATGGCAATTATTGGGAATGATTGACACATGCCATATAGCTATGTAGGCCTACTGCTGACAGGCCCCATTTCAACAGTAGGTCTACTAGTCCGTGAAGTAGACTAGAAACATCGAGGCAGATTGCCAAATGGGGGAGTGTCTATACACACCTAATTACGTGCACACAAATAAAAAATTACCATACCCACGTAATCATGTGCACACAAGGCAAAATATGCTATAAGCATGTAATTACGTGTACCAACGATGTAATTATATGCACCCAAGGCAAAATTTGCTATAGATCTACACACAGAGTTACGTGCAGACAAGGCAAAATTTGTTATAAGCATGTAATTACATGTACCGATGACAAAATTTACTATATATGGAGGTAATGTCTTTTGAATAAGTATATTACGAGGCATCCTTCAATCAGCAGCGTGTGGGGCATAGAGGTAACATGTATGCTTGTAAACCGAAAGGTTTTGATTTCAAATCTTGTTTTTATCATAACTAAAAAATTAAGAAAAAAATGTCTCTCTTTTCCCTCTTAGAAAAAATATTTTAAAAATTAGAGTGTAGCCTACTTAGTGAAAAACTAGATCTTGGTTTGATGATTGATGGAAGTTTGCTCAATCGAGTGCCTACCTCTAGATCTATTTCCATCTTTGTGCTTGTGTTTGCAAAAGGCCGAAAAGTGTTTGTCATGAAAGGCAGGATTGAAATGCAGTCAAGCTGGAGTCATTCTTTTATCATTTTGCTTATCGTTGTTATTGATTATCAATCCCTGGGTCCACCTTACCTCTAGCAGCACACAACCAAATCCTGCCAACAACTCCAAAAATAGGGTAAGGTGATGGAGGAGAGAAGCGATGGGTCAGATTTCTTGGGGAGATCATCCCACTGTTGTTGGCCGAGATGAAAGGGCGAGATAACTAAGTCAACATTATGTAGGAGAAACATGATATCATGACTAGTGACAATGTTACAGAAAGTGTTCCCAGTTCTGCATAGGGTAACTTAAGTGTTGTTCAGATTAAGGTTAGCTTAAATTGGTAAGGGTAATGCAATTTTTTGTCCAGGGGGAAAATATCTTAAAATGATATATTGGGGTGTGAAAGACACAAAATAGACACTTTTGTCCAGATTATTGGGCTTTTGATTTTTTCGTGGTCCAAAAATCATGGTTTGAGGGTGTAAACGGAATAAAACATATATAGACCACAGTTTTGTCAGGATATCTCAAAAAGTTTTTAAGGCAACTTGGCAGTAGGCTTTATGCAAGAAACATTAAACATTAAAGATAACTTTCTAAAATATAATCTTTCCTATATATAATTTAAATTTTTTTTTTTCAAATTTAACCTATTGTATGTCACAACGAGGGGTTTTTCAGTATTAGAGGAATTGCAAGAAATGGTAATAATTGTGATTAAGTGCGTATAGCAAATTTTCACTTGTGCATAGGCCTACGTAATTACGTGCGTGTAGATCCAGCCGTCAAATGGACCGGCATCCCTTCTTTTCTATGGATATTATGGTTTACATGATGTGTTTTTGTAGCTTAGAATTGCATCAGTTACAAACGCTGTGACAGAGGTAAAAAATTATGACTAAAGGATACAGCCCTAGTACAGGTCTCCTTTTTTTTTCTTTTTTCTTTTTCAAGTAGATTTCTCCTAATTCTTGCTTCTTTTTACTTTGTTTTAATCCTCAGCATTGTTGGCGATGATGATGGAGGTACGATGTTCTCGCCTCAAGAATATGAAGCATACAAGAAGAAAGTCATACCACAGGTAAAGTTCTTAAATTTTGTTTAAATGCCTGGCAGTTCACCAATATTTCCTGAAGTTCTGTTTATTTTTAATTTTTTTCCTGAAAATGTAAATACCGAGTATCGACATCTGTGGTGGACTATGATTTGTAATGTTTATTAATGATAACTTATGTTTATATTAAGCTGATACGGTTAACCCAATGTTTCCAACCCATAGAGATTCCCCCCTCACCCCTCCCTCACCTCATATTTTTCACTCTCATGATTGGCAAATCATCATAAATTGTAGTTTAGAAATATTTTTCAATCATTTTCATTGATTGTTGTTATTGCAGAAACATTCAGAGTGGCTGTGAAGATGGGAGGAGATGGTTGTGGAGGTGATGGCAGTGATGAATTGTTACACTTTCTTCTTTTCTCGTCTTTAATGACAGCAGAGCTGCACATGAAAATAACAAAAATGGACTTTACTTTTTATCAATACCATTGTCAACATAACCATGAAACCTGACTCCAGATTATTTTGCCAATTTATTAATGATTCAAATATTGGACTGTTATTATTCGTATTAAAACTTATGAAAAACACAACAACCTAACTCTCATTGGCCCTCATTAACTTTAAGCTTATATATACAGGGCGTTTTTTTTTTATATTGATCGATTCTAAATTGGAATAAGTTAGAAACAGTATGTGATAAAAGTAAACTTTGTTTGTACATCATTCATTGGCTATTTAAGGACTACCTAATAAGATTATGTTGATAGAAAAGATATTTTAAAAAGGAGCTAGCGGAACACAGACCGTTTTAGGTCATGACATCAAAACAGCGCACTGGTATACCAAAGACAAGGACTGCTAGGAACCATCATAAGGCAATAAAAGAAAAACAAATTTGTGTTTTACTGTTTTAAGTTAGAAAGCGATTGATGTTTCTTGGAGCATCAAATTAAGAAAATCGTCTTTTTCTATTGATCGGGCATATTGCAGTTCACAAGTTCTCTTTTTGCTATCTTCGTTGTTATAGCAATTCACATTACCAGTTTCTACCAAATTTTGATACCAAGTTATGATTGACTTTTGGATTGGGCTATTCTTGCTTTGCTCAGTTGAGATTTTCTCAGAACTGCAAGGGCGTGATCTGCTTTATAAATGCATAAGGCACACTTGGTATATGCAAGATTAGAGTCATTTCTGCACGCTAAAAATCCCGGTCTGATCGTGCAAACTGGCGCTATCGCACAGCGTGCTAATGAAATCGGTTGATCTTAGTACCAGAGTAAACTTAAATGGATGATGATTTATTAGTAGAAAACAAAATGTTTCTATCTCTCACCGTCTTCGTGTTATTTGTGTTTAGAATCGATCAATATAAAAAAAAACCCACCCTGTATTATACTTGTTGGTACTTATTTTTAAATATTTAATTTTCTAAATGCTGATGTGTGTGCAAATGACTTAGCACAAACAAGAAAATTAAATCTTTGTCCATGTCTGTACAGTTTATTATTGTGTCAAGCTATGCTATATAGGCTACCTCATTGTTCACATTGTAAAAAATCATTCAACCAGGGTATTATACCTATCAAGTGATTATATATTATTATTATTCTGTTGATGAATCACTAAAGTGTTGGCAGAATGTTTAAAGGGAAAAGGGACTATTCCACAAAATTCTCAAACTCCAAGCAGTGGGTCTCATTACTCAATGCAGTTGTGAGTTCTGTTTCATGATATTCTTTAATCAGTATGTGTATAAGTATACTTGAAGGGCTTCTGTAGAGATTTTCAGAAAGTAGGCATTTCCCTGAGCACACAAAAAACTTCCGATGCATCATAGTTTGGCAATCTTCTTTTCTTTGAAAATCAAAAGGTAGCCGAGTTCTATTCTGTTTTTGTGTATCCCATAAAAGATTATATAAATGTGCCCCTGCTTTGATCTTTTCTTATTAAAGTTATAGCATAGTTTTCCATACTTGTCTGATTATATTTTTACAATTTTTTTCAGCGTATCAAAAATCGTATCTACACATGTTACACAAATCCAGCAGGGATGGACTGCAAGTTGATCGGCCCCGAGACACCTTGCTTTTGTACTCACAGGTAAACTATTTGGGTGAACTTTTAGGCTGTTCATTTACTAAATCGGCTACAGACTTGATGCTCTCAGATGTCATTCTCTGATGAATTTAACTCCTTCATGACAGAAAAATCTCTTAATGATTGGACAGGGTTGTTTGGACAAAAAAGATTTCTAGACTCTGTACATTTTTGACATTGTCAATTACAGATTTTGTTTGCAATCAGTTGCCGACAATGGTGGTTTACAGCAATTTTAAAATTATATTGAACATTATACGCCAGAAGGTCCTAAATATAGTCAGATTTGCCAATTTTGTGCTGTATGTATACCATAATAATATGTTATAGTTATAAGGTCCCTGAGTGATACCATTTAAGCTGTGTATAGTTAAGTATCTCAAATGTCGCAAAAGGGTTAAGATAGAGTGACCCCCATGGCTCTGAATCTCAGTCAAACTAGAAGCTATTAAGCACATTTATTGTACCTGTAGTTAGATTGATTTGCTATTGTTCGATTCCAGTTTGCGCGGTCAAAGATTTTCACAAAATCTGCATAGTATGCTAAGACCTAAACCCATCGATGTCCCCGACCATTTTGTCTCGCCTGTATAAACTTCCTAATCTTTCCAGCTTTGTAGTCTAAAGGTTTAGCTCTTAGCATGCTATGCAGAGGATGGAGGTTAAAAGCCCTTGCAGGGCAACTGTTTGAATTGAGATTATCCGACTCTTCGGATTGCGGTGTCCTTCTCAGTCCAGATTGGCCTTTACAGGCAGAGTTCAAGTAGCCATTTTCCACACTGACCTAAAAAATTATGTGGTTTTAATTTTTTTCTTTTTACATTAGCTTTTGCATTTTCTTTATTAACAGTTGTAGTGAACAGAACTAGTGTTCTGTCCTAAATAACAACCACTTTTTGTATCACAATGTTTTCCTCTTGTCGTCATTACTTTAGGTACAAACAGCATAAGACAGACTTTGAGACAATTCCGTCAAGTCGACCAATCCTTTTGCCTTGCAAGGTGTCTGGCTGTAAGTGTGTCTCATACCATTATGTGCCACTGAATGGCTCCCAGTCTATACGGTGTACCTGCAAACATTTGGCGGATGATCACGACGTCAAGTCGCCATTTGTTTGCAAGAAAGGTATGAAAATATTGTGCGTCCACCTCTTATCTGTACACATAATTGCTCATAATGGCAGAGAAGAAATCAAAAGCAGTTTATTTCAACTCTTTGCTTTCTTTTAATATACCTAGCATTTGTTTGATCATCTGTAATTGAATTCGTTTACTACTTTAGGCAAACATTTAAACATTTTCCATGCCTGTAGTCGATGCCCTTTTGATTGATAAAATCATGACTGTATGTAACATGTGATTATAAATAAATTGAGCTCTTAGTAAAATCCATTTCTTGACACTATTTGCAGAGGGGATAGGAAGTAGGAAGCGATTGTTTGACAGTCAGTATGTCTGCAGTAAGCTTGACCAGCCATGAGGAACGGTGGTGTTGAGAGGACTAGATTGACACATGGAATTTTGCAAAAACCCAGAGATATCGCCAAAAAATGAAAAAAAAATGAATTGATGAAACTCATTGCGTCCTGTCTCTTGCCTCAGCGGGTTGCACCAAGTGTACAGGGTTCAAGAGCTCCTTCACGTGTGCCTGTGGCAGCGGCCACAACGACCATAGGATGATTGTGGAGACTGCAGACGAGAGAGAGGCGCGTGGACATCCACTCGGGGAGACGGTGCCATATCAGGCCATGGGTGGCATTACTGGCTTCTCATCGCTGGCTGAGGGCTACCTCAGACTGGACCCAAGTGGACGAGGTTTGTATGACAGTTTAAACTGTCTGTGAGGATCACTCATAATCACAGAGAAAAGTGACTTGTTACACACAAGTTTTTCTTACCGTCATTGGATTTTGGCCTTTGATTTGACTTTTTCTGTTTTTGTTTTGTTATGCTTTTACCTTGATTTGAGCTGGTGGAGTGGTTGAGGGGGGGCAGGGGGCGGGGGGAGTTGGAGGGTTAGTTGTTGCTTTTTCTTGTACTTTAATGCTTTTTTTTTAAGGCTACAGTTTTAGCTGACATGGTTTTTCGGGAGCACAAAGTGCTTGTGGACAGAGCCCTCTAACCATTGGCACCTCTATGAATAATTTACTCCTTACTACTAAATATAGGGTGTCTGTGTGGAGAGTGTCTGGTGCAGGATTGAGTGTCTGGTGCAGGATCACTTACTGCATGTGTAAATGAAACAGAGTCTCATGAGCTACATGCAAGCCACCATCACCAACACAGATTATGCGTAGCCTGAGTGATAGGCCTGCATATTAAGTTTCGCTGCAGGTTGGGGTTTTGAGCAGGTATTATTTTGCAACAAGTTCCTTAGAATTTACCGTTAAGCAGGTTCAGTGGCTGTTTGGTCACGGAAATGACTGACCTTGGCCATGTTGGACATTTAGAAAGGTGTAAGGGTTAAACGGGTCAGTGGTCTTTAGTACAGGTGGCCAAAATGGAGAGGGGGCTGCAATAGCAGGTTTGACTGTATTTGTCAGGAGACTGGGAGCAGACATAGTCTGGGAATTTTTATGGGAGGGTTAAAATGGTTTTGAAGTATTGCTATTTTTTTTAGCTCTACATTTCTCCTTATCATTTCTTATAGCACTTTGTAGTCACATAGCCAGAAGAACAAAGAAGCTAGCTGTGATGCAACTTGGCTTCTCGGACCTGCTGCATGTATACGCCGAGTTACTAGATGGGTAAATCTGGGCCGGCGCACATATGTGTCTAGTGACTACAAAGTGTTGAATAGAATCCAAAACCTGTGAGTTTTTTTTCCTGGATGTACCTAGTTTACTGCTCTGAAACATATTTTCTTGATTTTCTCATCCAGTCGGACAACACCACGGGACATATTGTCTGAGTGTGACAGGTGTAAGCACAAAGTTTTGAGAGGTAATCTTAAACTTAAACCAATTCTCTACCTAGTACTTTCAACAAATACATTGCAGGTGCTCCATCTGAAGAGTTTTTGAACCAGCCAATCACTGCACAGGATAATCCATTCCTGCGAGGCAACGTCAATTCTATCAAGGCTCACCAGCTGGCCAAACATGGTGGACGTGGTATGTGTAAATATTGCTTCTGTTTTGGATCTCATCCTACGATTCAAAACCATAGAAACGAAATCATACAAGATCTCGGTTCATTAATAGATTAGAGCATCTAATGTTTCACTGTGGAAAACAACAAATGATAAATTTGAGCAAAACGACTGCAATGAATGATGAGCCTAAATTTTTTATACAATCACACAAGATAATATGATGGAGTAGTATATGAATATGGGGAATCAGGTAGTATCTTGATTAACACACACAAGGATATTCAGACGTACGTAAGTACAGATATAGCTTTGTCACCAAAGCCTCTCACATGAGGTGTATAGCAACATGGATATGGCAATGAGTATGCCAAGTCAAATGATGGAGATGAATGATCACTTATTTCATAGCGTCATAGCTTATAGAAAATTAAGCCTTCTGTAGAAAACATGACTGTAACAGTACAAGTCACATGACAGTGATAAAGTTGTTCTTCCAGGCATCAGTAAAATGGTTGTGTTATTTCTTTAAAAAATAGAAAGCGCTTTCATTGTTTTAAATTCTTGCCATGAGGAGTAATGAGGTATCACATTTTTCTACTTTTTTTAGGCCCATTCTATGTTCTGTTTGTAGCAGCATATTAGCCTATCTTGCAAGCAGTGTCTATGATAGGAATTTAGAGAGTTAAAGGGACATTGAATAGAATTGATTATGAAATGTAAGTAAATGAATAAAGTGAATAGTTTTTCATTGAGTGAATAGAATGAAACATATTAAAACTGCATGCTTGTGTTTTCCAGCCGTTACAGATGGCAATGAGAGAGTGTTTGACGACATTGAGGAGCGAGTTTCTGCTGTCAAAAAGCCTGGAGAATCTGACATGGACTATTTTGAGAGAAGATACCAGGAACGGGTGAGTGTTTATTGTTGTTCCGTAGTTACAGCCTAAAGTCAAACCATTAATTGTAACATGTCCTGATAGGAGTATGCAAGGATCCTTATATAGTCTTCTTTGTCTTAAGTAAAATATATCTGCTATAACAGGACCCCTACAGCTGCCAAACCTGTTATTTCAGAGGTTCTTTGACAGTGATTCCTGATAAAGCATAATTGAAATAAAGCTACATAGATCTACACAACCTCAAGAGTAAGTCTAAACATATAGAGAAAATAAGTAGAAAAAAAAGCATTAAAAAATGTAGTTTCCCTGTTTACTCTGTTGTTTTATGTACAGAATCTTTTCCTTTTCAAATAAGCCAATCTTGTTCTTGCCTCCCAACAGCTGAAGCTAGAAGCGCAGGCAAAGAGGAATCCTATCCCTAACCCTTACACCCAGCAGAGCTCGAAAGTTGGCACCAGGAAAGCCATTGAGCCACCAGGTTCCCGTGCCAAGTCTGGCAAAGGGAAAGCAACAACCAAACCCCAGCCAGGATCATCACGTCAGTGAGGGCAATTTTGGCAGCAGTTTGACGAAGTAGACAAAAACTACGAAGCATTGTGATTAAAATACAACAACATTGAAACCTCTGTATGCTGATGATAAGTTCTAAGCTGTTCTCAAATAAATGAATATGATTTGAAAAATTGCTAACACAACCAGACAGAGTATCGGTCAAACTAGAAAAGTTATTGACACAATTAGACAGATGATCGCTCAAGCTAGAAAGGGGCTAGAAAAATTACTAACCCAATTAGACAAAAAATTGCTCCAACTAGAAAAGTTACTCGCACAGTTATATAGTGAAACGCTCCCACAGAAAACTGCTTTCACTACTTGGACTTTTATAAAACAATAGATTTTTCTCTCTCTTAATCTTGTACTGATAGTAATGTATAATCTTCATGCTTTGAACTATGACAAGTTTACCATGTACAAAGACATCTGATTACCTAGATGAAATGATTGTTTTAATTCTTTAAAAAATAATAGAAAGCACATTACTATTTTAAATTCTTGCCATAATGAGTAATTTAATCAATGAAAATCCTGAACACAAACTTCATTTTTGAAGGATGCATTCCAGTATTCCATATTATATAAATGCCTATAGCAGTTTTACTATGTATAATATCATTGTTAATCAGAGTCTTTTTGTAATGTAGTGTATACAACTTGAAGTCTTCTACAGAATGAGTTCTGTAAAGAAGCCGGACATTTTGAAAATATTGTTTTCAAATAGTTTGGAGTCAGGGCTTTGCAAAATGTCTTCAAACATCACTCGTCAAAGAAAGTGCCATTTGTCATAAAAAACGACAACTAAAATATCAACACTCAATAACTCTTTGTATTAAACCTTTGGGAGAGGTCTTACTACATTCATAGTATTTAATGGTAAGACTTATGATGCAGCAATCATTTTGCCACCATTTTTAAGCTCGTGCAGGTTATTGAAATCTGCAAGTCTAAGTAAAATGCCGCACTTAGAAGACAGCTTGCCTGTGTAGCTTAATCTAAGTCACAATGTTCTGAAAACTTGCCATATTTATTAGGACCTGGATGGAATTTGGTTGCTCTGGCTAGGGAATGGATTTATGGGTGTCAATTATATGACACTTAGACTAGTATATTATGATTTATATATGCCATTGTGTGTTTATAGAACAAGTGGAGAATACATCTCATAAAGAATGGTGTGGTTTTTTTTTCGTAACTACTGTATTGCTACTTCCTTGTATTGGTTTTCAATATGGTGGAATAGTGACTGAAAGGGAATAGGGACCTAGCACACATAATGTTTTTTAGTTTTTTTCTGTTATATGATAACCACCATGATGTATATTGTTATGAATTTTAGAATTACTGTGGATAGATAATTTTTCCAGAAACAACTTATGCAGGAAGACACACAATAAAAAGAACACTCTGGAGGCTGTAGCAGTTTTTACAGAATTGGAGTTCCAACTTTTTATACAGTGGCACTGCTATCCGGGGCATTTACAGAGATGTAGGAGTTTTTAGGCTGTCACTGCTGTCCATCATAGTAAAAATGTTATGTTTTGTCTCATTAATGACTTTGAAAGAGCTATTTCTTTCAACAAAAGAATGCAGGTGTCTTTTTTATAACAGCTGGACTTTCTTTTGTCATGTTGCATGTGTATAGACAATATAGTTTTGATTCCCTAGAGGTGGGAGGTAGTACACTGAATACCATTGTCTTCCTGCTCAAGTGCAGTATCCTATTCCCCACTAGTTGGCCCTTAAAGACAGAGTTGTGCTAGCCTGTGTCCTATTTGATAAATTTGTCCTGATGGGGTCATACAACATTTTGCAGTTGTCAAAAGAAATTCATTTTCCTCATGTATAATAATTTAGCATCACAGTTTTGTTATGTTTGCATACCTCACAATATACAGGGTGTATTTTTTATATTGATTGATTGTAAACTGAAATAACTCTAAAACGATAAGAGATCAAAGTAAACGGTTTTCTGCACACCATACTCTGGCAATTTAAGTATTGTCTGGGATACTCCATAAGATTATGTTGACAGAGACAGCATTTTAAAAAGGAGTTAACGGAACAAGGCCATTTTTGGATCATAGCGTCAAAGGAGCGCACTGGTACACAAAAGTAAAGGACTGCTAGAAAGCATCGTGAGGCAATAATTAGATTGTTAAAACTGTTTTTCAAAAAGAAATAATGTCCACCAAGCTCTGGCTTCATAATTCACGAAAAAGAATTTTGTGTTTTATCGATTAAGGTTAGAAAGCACTGGATGTCTCTGGTGGTTCAAATTAACGAAGTCGTCTTTTTAATTGATGGGCACCATGCACTTCGCAAATCCACTTCTTACTATCTTTGTTGTCATAGCAATTAACATTACCAGTTCCTACCAATTTTTAACTGAGTTTTGGATGGTGCCTTTCTCGCTGTGCTGAGTTAGAATTTTCTCTGGTCTGCAGGCGCGCAATCTGCTTTGTAAACACACAAGACGCAGTTGGTAAATGCAAGATTAGCGTCATTTCTGCGCGCTGAAAATAGGGCTGTGTTCGCGCAAACTGACGCTGTCGCGCAGTAGGTTTTTAGGTTTGGTTGATTTTGGTACCAGAAAAAACTGAAATGGATGAGGATTAATTGTCAGGAAACAGAACTATTCTATCTCTTACTGTCTTTGAGTTATTCCAGTTTAGAATCGATAAACTTAAAAAAAAACACACTGTACTTCACATAACTGGTGCTGTCTATCATTATGAAGAAAACTTGGATCTCGCACACACCACCAAAAATTTGCCCACATTGCCTTGCAATTTGTTTGACATGTTGTATCATAGATCTCATTAGTTTTACACTCTAAGAAAGGGGCCTGTCTTGCCCGTCTTGTGTATTATAGTAAAAGTCATATAATTTTCTGACACATTCACTCTTAGATTCTGTCCAAGAAATATAAGTCATGATTTTCATCTTCATTAAAAATTCTTTCCTTGTTTTTATAACTTTCTTTCACCGTATCATTCTGCTTCTCTAGAATTATAGAAGGTTTTACTTCATTGCTATTTGACTGAGCTATGCTTCTTTGAAATGAACAAAATCTAAAAGAGTGTTTTGAAACTTGAAAGTCTGTTACTAAAAATCTCTATTCTATCGAGGTTTGTTTTATTTTTGGGTTTTATTGGGGTTTTATTCATGAATATAAGACACCATACAATAATTGATGATGGATTTTTTTTTCTGCCTTTACAGACATTTTTGTGTGGGGCTCTTAGAATTTGAAAGTAAACTCATTGTCTACAACTCACCTTAGTGTAATGCAAAGGCATGATTTAACATCTGAAAGTTTGATACGTAATTGTGCAGTTTCAGCTGTATTTGTTACGTAAAGAAAGGTAAATGCTTTATTGGATTTCAAAGTTTCGATGAATGTCTTTACATCAGAAGTGCAATGATTTGAAGTTTCTCGAAAATTGGTGACTTTTGATTTTGACAAACTCATGTGGCAACCTGTCTCTCCGCTGAAGCTGTATAAAACATTTAAAAAAACCAAAAAAACCAAAACAAGCTCAATTTGTGCCATTTAGAAAACATTGTAGTGACTGTTGTGTTTATTTAATAGACTTATATTCCAGGAATGGCTTGGTCAATAAACGACTGTGTACTTGAAGGGTTTCGTCGCAAAACCTTCTATTATGTCCATTTTTTGTCAGGCTGAGATATTTACAGTTATCTGCCTTGGTATACATGGAATTATATAACAAGAAAGAGAATTGTCATGGATTCTCAGATCCTTTTTGTTGAACGAATTTCTTGGTATGTAGTATTCCAGTCCCAATTTGGAATACAACAAGGACATGATCTAAAAAATGTTGGCGTTTATCATGTTTTACGGCGAAACCCTTCATTTTTCTTTTGAAAATCAAGCTGATATCAAACCTCTGTTTGACTGTTCCTGTATATGTACTTTATTTTATTAAATCTGATATCATTTGTTGCCTTTGAGTTGGCATCAATCGTTGTGCCATTACTAAGGTGACGTGTATTTGATTGCATTGTGGGTCAAGTTGCTGCTTCTGAAGCTTTACATTCTTTTCATTTCTACATTGTTGTCGCATCAACTGTTTTGCACACAAAGTTTTTTAAAACCACATCAAGTGCATCTTTGAAGCAGTTTGAAGTTTTAAAACTTTTCATGATTTTCTTATTTTTTTCTTTCTTTATTCCTCCAAAATATTGGGTTTGTTTCGATTTAGTAAAAAAAGAAGAGAAAGAAAAGTGATTATATCGTTGGTTTGCAGTTGGCCAAGTGACAATCTGTGAGTTTTTTGGTAGGATGTACCTCTGTGGAGTGCAAAGTTCAAGACTGTGTACATAGTATCTCCAACAAAACTACACAATCTGATGATCGATGCAATCGTTTTTTTGTATTGTAATTTGTGGTTTCATTTTGACAAGGAGATATCTCATACTACCATACAGCACTGACAATATGGGGAGCTGGGAATCTGTGATAGTGATTGTTTGATTGTTTGAGTGAAACATCTTTTTATCCGGTCTTTTATTACTATAAGAACATAACTTAACAAACGGCTCAACCACAACTCCCATTCCCCCCACCCCCTCTCCCTCCTCCCCCTCCTATCCTCTCTCCCTTCTTCCCCTCCTCTTCCTCCTCCTGTCCCCTCTCCCTTCTTCCCATCCTCCTCCTACTCCCTCCCTTCTCCTCCTCCCCCCCCCCCCTCCTCCCCCACCGCCCCACTTTTATTTTATTTTTCTCCCAT
>JAUKPP010065934.1:0-16391 GCA_032273245.1 Phyllaplysia taylori
TCCCTGCCTACAGAGAAGACTTCCTGGCCCACAAGACGCCCTCTGACCCGGAAGCCGACCTGTTGTCAGCGGTCAACAAGCCCAGCACCCGCACCAAGCGCGGCCACCAGAAACCCACGGCCTTCCTACTGCAGGCGTCAGGCCTAGACAAGTATGGCACGGGTTCCAGTCCTAGCCTGGCCTACTCCCACATGGACATTGCCGGGCCAGCCATGATCTTCCCCCAGGCCGCCATCCCCGCACCTCTGGTGTCCATCACCGCACACTATGCGCTCTCCCAGCAGCAGAGGAGGGTGTTGGGACTTGTGGAGGAGGAGGAGGAGGGAGAGAAGGAGGAACAGGAGGAGGAGGAGAAGGCTGTGGAGGTAGAAGAAGAGGTGGAGGAAGAAGAGGAGGAAGAGGAGGAAGAATTAGAAGATTTTGATGAGGAGCTGGATGAGGAATTGGAAGAGGAGGAAAAAGAGATTGAAGAAAATGAGGAAGAAGAGGAGGAAGAGGAAGAAATAGAGGAGGAAGAGGAAGAAATAGAGGAGGAAGAGGAAGAAATAGAGGAGGAAGAATTAGAAGAGGAAGAAGAGGAGAAAATCAGTGAAGGAGAGAATATCGAGGAAGAAGAAATAAAGGTGAGATAGGACATGGATGAGAGAAGAGGAGGAGGAGGAGGACAGAGAGGAGAGGTATGAGATCGCCCTTTGTTGTCACCTTCATAAACCATTAAACAAATCATGGAACATTCAACGCTTGTCTGAGTGGACGTTTTTCTTTGCGACGACCCTATTTCTCTCTGCCCCATCAATAGAATCAATCTTAGTTCACCTCATTGCTACCTAACATAAGTCACTGGCAAGCCACAAAATGTTGGTTTGTTCAAATTTTTCAGTCGAACTAACTCTGTTTGGTTACTCAGTGCCAGGCAGTAGATAGGACAACAGAAGTAACACAAAGAAAGAAGTAGGAGAAGCAGACCACACCAGAGCGCCCACCTTATACCCACTAGGGAAAGATTCGAACCACTCTATTGGCTTACAGCAACAGGCATAGAGATAGAAGGACCAGGGAACTCACTGAGGACAGCCACAAGCAATGTCATGTTTTGTGAATATTTTACAGCACTTTTGACACTGTAAGGTCATTTCAGAGGTCAGGAAATAGAATAAGACAATAGTGACACATAGAAAGAAGTGGAAGAGGCAAACCACACCAGAGTACCTGTCCGGTTGTATTTAATTTTACAGCACAATCAACACAGTTAGACCATCTAAGTGCCAAGAAGCGGACAAGAAAAATCCTCATCACTTTGCTACAAGTATCAGAAGTAGAGCAACCGCAATCTCTACCATCGGCCTGCAGAGATAGAGTGTTACGGAGCCAAGTTCTAATTTCACGACAGGATATACATGTGCATATAATATATATACATATATATAGGTCAAAATCACATCAACTTATGTTTTGCTGGTGATGAAGGTTTTATGAGACTATCAACACTATAAGGTCATTTCAGAACCAAGAAACAGACTGAGACAATAGTAAAAAGTAGAAAAAAGTAGAAGGATCGATCAAAGTTGGGCAAAAAGTGCCACAGCCAAGTCTCAATCTGAACAAACACAACAAAACGACACATACACGAACACTGCGACAAAAAGAAAAACAACAACAACAGACGACCAAGAAGAAATCACAAGACTGAGGTAGACGACAGTCACGTCTGACTTACTTGGGTCGTATCGTATCTTGTAGATGTGGAGCAGGGCCGCCTCTGCCGCATCCGCCGACGCCAGCTTCTTGCTGCGACCCGAGCCCATGAACTCCTGGCCGTCGATCTCACACCGCATGAAGTACTGGCGCAGGTGTGGGATCCCCTCAGACTTGATGAACTCAAAGTCCACTGAGCGCTTCCTGTCAGGGACACACAGACAGACACAAAAATGAAACAACAACACCTGTAACATATCACCATCACTGTTGCATTTGAAATTAAGTAAATATACACACCAAACTGAACTCAACCCAGAAAGCAATACCATGATGGTCCAGCTATAATAAAGGACCCGCCCCCCCTCCCTACCATTCCTGCCCTGTTAAATTCCTCAAGCTAACCCATGACTCGATGACTTTGACTATAACTCTCAGTAATGTAGAGAACCAGCTATATAAATCCCTCACCAAAGACAAAAAATTTTTTTTCAAATTCACACATCACAACCTGGAGGGCCACCACCCTAATGGCCCATGTTGCTATGTGTATTTTACACTAGGGCTAAACAAGTTTTATTTCTTAGATAAAAATGTCATGGAAATGCGTAAAATACCTTCAAAATGTAATGTTATTCTGGTCATCCACTGAGTTTGCCAAATAGCCCAACATGTGAGGCTGATGCCAACAGGTTGCAGCACACTGTAAGGTCATGTGAGACGGGCTTCTTCGACCCTGCCTGTCAGGGCCAACCTGGGCTGATAGGGAAAAATCCCAGAAAAAAAAAAACAGATCATCCGCGCTCGGGATCGAACCAGGGTCTTCTGTATGACAGGCAAAGAGCCTCACCATTACACCACAGCACCGGTTACAAAGTAAGGAGCAAGTCACATGCTCAACAAAACATAAGACAATAGATGTCATAAAACCCGACCAGTACCGAGGTGACAAGGATATGTGAGACTTACAGCAGTTCATTGAGCTTAAGGCGCGGGTGGACCCCGCACACGGTCACGCCCTCGGCAAACCTGGCCTCTACGTCACTCTTCCACAAAGCGTTGGAATTCGCAGAAGGGTCTGGAGAGAAAATTCACACATTGCACCAGTCAATATATATATATATGTCAGTCAATATATATATCAGTTGGCATAACATACAAGCCCACATGTACCAGCCAAAATATATTACCTGACATTAGTGACAATGTTATTTTAGTTTAATTTGTTTCATGTATTTCCCATCCCTTACACTACTATAAGGTCATTTAAAAGGCGGGCTACTTCCACCCTGCTCGTTCGGGGCAGCCCGGAGAGGACACAATTACCCAGCAGAGAAATGGCACTGTTTATCTAACATGGGGATCGAACTCATGCCCTCTGCTTGATAGACGAAGAGCTTAATCTCTACACTCAAGATGCCAGTGACAATTGACCCACATCTTTCTAACTTTTGTTTGCTCACAAAACTCACACATCCACCTGTCATTTGATTGTTTGTTTTGCTCATGTTTTAAGGTGATATCAACACTGACAGGTCATTTCACCTGAAAACAAAAAGACTTAGAAAGAAGGGAACAGGAGCAGACGACATCACTGTGCTTGTGAAACACCAAAACTTTTGTAGGTTGGAAGATATTTAACACGTCAGGAGATTACAAGTATCCACCCACGCAATAGCATGAACAACTTAGGAGACAGACGACGTCACGATCAGAGCCATGTACTCACCCGAGGCGGCGGCAGACTCTCCCTCAGCCGTCTCAACCTGCATCTCCTGAAACAGCCAGAGAGAAAATACGGCAGAGAACATGACGACGAGAATGAGCGAGGTCAGGAAATAAAGCAAATGTGTCACCAGAATCTTTACTTTCCAGATGCAGAAAAAAAATATGGAGCTTCACAAATTTGCATATCATCCTTGTACAGGGGCCATGCTAATCTTCTCTGTATCTTTCCAATCTAAGTCAATCTTAGTAAATAAAGTCTGACTCAACAAGGATGCAATGACCAGTAATGACCAGACACGAATCCCATCATCTAGTGGGAGACACATTGCTGGCTGAGGATGAAAATCAGACCACGCCCAATTTTTTCTTTAAAACCCGGGTCGCTTTTACATTAATAAACCAATCACCTTGCATCAAAAACTCAAAGCTTTAAAATAAATTGTTGATCCAAAGGTATGAAATACGAATAAACATTTTCAGAAGACAATTTACTAAAAAAAAATGGAAAGTTTTTGCTTTCTTCTGTATGATTTGTAAAATGGCACATATTGGAATTACCAATTAGACTAACGAAGTAACCCAGCAATGATCAACTTACCTCAGTACTTGACGCCGCAGCGACGTATGGATAGATGGTTTGGTCACCAGGTGGCGCTTGCCAGGAACCTGAATGGGGGGAGAGGGGGGGAGAGCAAAGGTTCACAGTAATTTCTTGTCTGCCATCAATCTCCCCACATCGTATGATCAAATCCCCACAACCTTTGCTTGCACAAACAAGACGTACAGCGGAGAGGCGACAAATAGCCAAGACAAACATGATTGTTGGTGTGTTCTCTTGTTCAACTGTTGCAATTTTACATAATCTCACTTTTCATTGAAGAAAAAACTCTTAGAAATACATGTACATGTACTAGGAGTCGTTAAATACAACATTGAAAAAAATCAACATTCAATGACAGAATCAACTTACAACAAAATTGTATATACTAATTTGTTGTAAAGATTTTCTTCTTGCGAAAAAGGACACAATCCGTGCTGGTTCTGAAATGACACTACACTCAGAGAAAGGCATTATTTCTTGTGCTAGCGTCTCCTGACTACATCACAGTTTGTGTCTCTCATTTACTCCATGCCTGCCGTCCCATTTGCCCACAAATTGTCGCATTACAGAATTCCTGGTGTGTGAGTGACTACTGAGGCTTTAAGACAACAAACAACGCAGACCTGCAGCTGCACAGCTACTCAGGACAAATGTTTGAAAAGTCTGAGTCTGGAAGTTAACAAAGGCTGGTAAACTTAACGGAGAGGCAAGCAAACATCTCAAGTCCAGGGTGTCCAGATGACTCATGCTTTACTAAATGCTAGCTCAGGGTAAAAGCTCCTGCCTCATTTTTATAGGTGAATACGAAGATAAAAGACAAAATAAACAAGATAATTTTACTCAAACACAGCCATTGCCTTGCTTAAGCTTTGTGGATGAAAAGCATCACACTTCCTTCCCTAAGACAAGAGCTTGAGAAATCTTATTCCTTATTATTTCAATCTTAATAGACGGCTTGTGATCATTGAATGAGAGCGAGTTGGACGCGGAGGCGCTGTGCGAGAGCCCCTCTTCTTATTGGTTCAGTACCGTGCGCGGCAAAAGTGTACATGTACAAGAATTTTGTCAACACTGACTTTTCCTCGCTTTGAGTCCTCTGTTCTAACCAAAATTCACCATTTCCGACTCGCCCTGAACAATTCAAGAAAACCCAGTTTCTGACCTTGCTGGACACCCCGTTTGTACAAGAGTTAAACAAGAGTTGATTCTAACATGAATCTGCTGGGAATCTCAGCGCTACTTTGTCGTAGCTTACAATTTCTGGGAGGTGAATTTGTGATACGGACTCACCAAAGGTAAATGCAGATATCCCATGTTGGCCTCACATGACAATTGTACTCTAAGTGACTCACCCCCAAGGTCAGTGTCAGCGAAGTGTGCCCCGGTGACTCACAATAATACAATGTAGTAAAATAACCGCTAGACTTTATGGTTTTTACCCCAGGAGCGAAACAATGCAGCGCTAAATTGTTATACATACATAGAAGAAAATATATTAAGAGTTGTGAATGTGAGATAAAAATAAGAAAATCACAACTTGTGACAGGTGCAAATATAACAGTGTAGTTTTGATAGTACAAACCATTATCTAATCCAGGAATCCAACAGGAATTATAATTTCAAGACATACAAACCAAAGATTCTCATTGGGGATCTCCCTGTAGAATGAATACCCTGGGTTGAATCAGAACAGTAATATAGCAATGAAAACAATACTCAACACACCAACAGTTACATTTAGATGTAGTGTATTGCTATGTTCCTCCTAACCCAACCCTTGTGGGAAAACTTGATGAATTATTTCACTTAAGTTACTGCACCAGGGCAATATTAAAATGGTGTGACATGTATACACATATTATGGCTCTGTCCCTGAGTCAATGGCTGCAACCATCACATGTCAGGTATTACAGTCCACACTAGCTGAAATTTCTCAAGGACTGTACTGTACTGCACTGCAATCCTGCAGTATTAAGGGACCAATTCTAAGGCTCTCCATTCTCAGGGTACAAAGCTCGGCTGCCATAGCTCTGTAGGTTGTTAAGACTACTTGAAGGCTGAATAACCCATATTAGTCCCCATTTGACAACAACATCCCCGTAAAACACTCATTATAGAAATGGTTGACAATGACAAGTTATATGTGGCCCTTGTTATGCCTGAAACAGATCAAAGTTTTAAATAAAAATCAAGACATTGTGAGAAGAGAAGAAAAACTCAAATTAAGATTCAGAGTCGCAGTCCAGGGGACATAACAATAATCACTACCAAACTTTACATTCTACATTAAGTCGATATATTCAAAAAAGAAAAACGGTAAAATTCACCTCAAATATCATTGAGACATTGTTAAAGTAAAAATTAATTATGTGTTCATACATAAACATGAGACTAAGGCCAGTGGCAAAATAAACAAAAATAAGTTTTGTCATTAAGGTTATCCAGAACGTAAGCAATTGCAGTGATTATCAGTACGAGCATATGACTCCAACTTCTTAACAAATAGAAAGAGTTTAACTCAAAGAGAATCACAGAGCATTCATGACTGGCCAGTAGAGTGAAATGTGACAGAGAGATGTGAGTACATAGACGGAGACGTGTGAGTGGGGCGAGGGCTTCATCGGGACAGAGAGACGGCTCCCGACCTCCTGAGGCTTAGCGCCGAGCCTACGACTCCCCACAGGCAACGCACACGCCCGCAGCATCACACTCTCGGTACACTTGAGTGGACACCACCAGGCAATGCTGCGCTCCTGTGGGGGGGAACTCTGCAAAGCCCAAGTGAAGACGGGGAGCCCACATTTGCATCTCCCTGCTGTCAGCCTCTGAGAGAGGAAAACCTTGCATTGCCATTGATTCACCTTGAGTGTCGCCACTGTACAGGTGAGTGTGATGCAGCGATGACGGGATACGGCACAAATAGAAACCTAACTTTCTTTCAATTGACAGAAAGATTGAAGAAGAATAGATGGTTTCCTAACATTTAGTCAAAACTACAAATTAAATGGAAAATATATCTTCACATTGCACGGTATATTTTAATCTTTTTCTTTTTTCTGGTCGCATGTAAAGCAAACTGTGCCATGATAAACACTTACATTATTTTATCGCTATATAATACAAAGCCAGAAAATGGCATGAAAGCCCTACAACTGTACTGCATAAAGACCTAAGCCCTTATGTACTTCACTTCAAAGTCAGTGGCTAGAGAACGGAGTCTGTATCTGCTATCCCTGCATCCCAACCACGCGGACGCGACAACCTCCCAATCTGCAGCAATGGCACAGTGTCACAGGCACTGAGGTGAAGGTCACACACGGACGACTTCGCCGCTCTCTGCGTGTGGACAGAGCACAGAGTGACCAGAGTGAGGGTCAGCACAACAGAGTGTGTGGAAGATTTGCCAGGTCAGTGCGGGGAGCCACAGACTGCATCCCTCCGCGTCATCATCGTGGTCCACTTGGGTGCTTCAAGCCTGCACAACCACCTCACAGCCCCTGAGCAAACGTCTCCAGGATGTGACAAGATTGTGGCCCTTTGAACCATCCCACACTAACGTTTCAACACTCACTGGACATCATAACTCAAAGAAACCTGTGGCTGATCAACTTTCAAAACAATGTAGAGTATTAACAAATTGTGCTTTCTATTCCCCCATACTTTACATCTCAAGAAAGAGGATTGTATGTTGTTGTCTCTTTATTACTTTTGTCTGTAATTCCCTGGGTAAAGAAAAAATAGAGTAGGACTATAATATCCCTTGATTCCAATATCAAAATCTCCCACCAGTCTCAATCCCCTGAACAAGAGCCACTACAAAATGATACCTGCTGTGTAGAAACATTCGGACATGATAACACATTTATAGATTCACAAATTTACAAGTTTTCTAAGAGTATTTTGCTCTTGTCTCCACATATCGCTATTAGTATTAGCAAAAAGTGTTCGATGGTTCAAGTAGGTCCAAAGCTTGTACACCCGAGACAGAGCTAGAAGTGGGCGTCGAGGTCAGGTTGTCTCAGGGCGGACCCCCCAACACACACGAGACTGATGCAATCTGCGTCACGACCTGGCTCCCAACTCTCATTTCTTACCGCAGCTTCAGAACGAGGTGTGTACTTGGTGAACCCTTGCCAGCCACATTTACCACCGCAGAGCGGGGGGAACTGAGGCCAGGGCAACATAGCTAGTCCAGAGCTTTTGTCTAGCTGGGACTTTCGTCTGGGGCACGGCTCTGAATGGGGCAACCTTCAGAGCACAAGAGACAACATCCGGTGATAAAACAAGGCAAGGACAAGGCAACACTGCCACAGAATATTTGTATCTTAATTGTCCTTGACCCATTTCCTAAGGTCGCCGCTAGGAGCAAACATAACACAGACCAGTGGTCAAAACATTTCACCAAACGCGTGTATCACTTTGGAAGAAAGAGAGTTTTGACACATGGAAGAAGCATTGGTTCAGATTACAGAGCAAGACCACTTGGAAGTCAAGAATGCATGGTAGAATCATGGTGATATTCTTAGATAGACAAACCTGAACCCAACTATTGGACCTAAATTTTGCATTGAAAGTGATACATTGAGGTGCTGTTGGTGACATCATCATGAAAGACTCAATCATTTGATGCCTTGTCCATGATGCTCAAGGAATAATCTTTAGATATAATTCAAAACAAAACAAATTCAAACAAAGTATGCATTTTACTTACACCAGTAGACGATCTGACAAAGATATGGGACTACTTGCTCATAAGACACTGTGTGCCATTCGAGACAGAGATCTTTGTACAAGGGACAGTGAATATGACAGGCAAGCTGGTAACTATTTTACATGAAAAATGACAGTGGTAGATGATGATCAAACCCACAGATGATGATGGAAGATGATGGCTGACAATGGGCAATGGGTCTGACTCACTCACCTTAAACATTGGAATGTAAAGAAAATGAGGCAAATGAATGACAAATCACAGGAGAAAGTCCACGAAATTCAGGCAATTTTGATCATCAATTTTCAAGTAGCAATATTTTCCCCTGAAATGCCCTATACAACGTTGAGCACTTGCAGCATTACAAGCTTTTACAGATAATTTCAGAAATTCCCAATTAGAAAATTGTTGTTGTACACTACAAACAAAAGAATGCATGAAGTTTGAAAACAAAATGCTTATGACACTGTGACATTAACATTAAAATATCATGTATCAAAACAAGAGTCAAATTTACAAGCGAGACATTAAACTTTGTTCTAAATTATTCCTATGACAGCATGTGATTTGCTTTTCTTATGAAGTCTGTGAAGATATCTTGTTTTCACTTTTAATCACTTTACGTACACAGGTAAAACAAAAATTTGCTTTTTACTAAATTAGTTGGGCATTAAAACAGTTATGGTAAAGATGGTCTGGATATGAAAGCAAACTGAAACAAGCATCAAAGGTAAAAACAAAAAGTTTTTTCTCACAATTTAGATCTTTATATTCAAAGACTTTGAAACAAGGGATAAAGCCAGCAGAAACTTTATAAACAGCATCCTCTTTTTAAACAAAAATGTCTTTTATAAAAAAAATGTACAAGCTAAAGCAATTGCAGAAGTCTGTAGTTCTGGGTTCTTTGCCTATCATGCAGAGGACAGAATTCAATCCCCACTTTAGACAAGCATGTTCGCCCTGGCAGTGCTGAAGTAGCCCACCTTTACAATAACGGTCCTACTCATTATGCAGCAAGGAGTGTACGAGCAAAACTAGCAGATCTCCAGCACAGACTCTTGAGAGAGCCATAAGAACAGGGCCAAGCAGCAAGGAAACAACAACAAAACAACAATCACAGGGTAATAATAATAGAGTTGACTGTAAAACACATACAGCCTGCTTTTAAAATATGCGCTCTATACAATATAAATGAAGTCATTGTTATTATCATTATATCCTATTCTTCACATTGTCAGCACAAACTGTGAGTCACAGCCTGACCTGCTAGGATATTGAGGTCCGAGTAAACCTCCGTGTCGCTTGGTAAGTTAGAGAAAAACCGAGGAGACTGGAGAGACTGAGACATCATGAGAGTGTGTGAGAGACAGAGATGTGACCCATCTACAGTCCTGTCGAACCTGCCCTGGCGACCAGCTGTGTACAATGATCACATTTCCCATTTTCACTCCCGGTGCGGGTTTTTTTTCTATTCAATGGCAGGGATTAATAGCACTGTCCAAGTCTGCAAGACAACCAAATGTCTAATACTAATGTATAATAGGCTACTAACTATGCTATACAGCCACACCGGCGCTGTGGAGTAATGGTTATGCGCTTCGCCTTTCACGGAGAGGACGTGAGTTTAAGGCCCATGTGAGGCAGTTTGTTTGACCGAATATATATTTCTCGGCTTTTTTGCTGGGACAATGAATGTCCCTCTCAGCCTGGGTTGGCCCTGATGACAGCTGTCCCTTTAAATGACCTTACAGTGTTGCAAGGGACGCTAAGCCAAAAGCAAACCAAACTATATCTAGATTGCTCCACTTTCCGCCCACCTAAGAACGCGTAAGAATGCAGTATAGCACTAGGTTCCCATTAGGTGGGCGGAAAGGGGAGCTCGGCAAAAATTGCAGCACAAGGGGAACTATATACCTCTTGTCCTGCAATTTTCACTCAGTGCCAAATCTCCCCCACTTAATGGGAATCCAGTGTTAAAGTGTATTCCTACGCGTTCTTAAGTGGGCAAAAACTGGAGAAACCTAGATTCTAAATACAGGCACTTTTCTTCTCGACAATGAATGGTCATTTTTGGCAGGTTCAACTGTAGGCCTCGGCCCATTTCTACATCTGGGTTGCTGCCGTTTTTGCCCACCTAAGAATACGTGTATGAATACATGGTTTAACCACTACACAAAGATCGATCTTCATGTAGGTAGCGTAGTTGAGATCGTTATGATGCTATAATAATTCAAATAGAATTGTGTCGCCCAATAATTGTTATTGTTATAGATAGAATATTCTTATCTTGAATTTGAATCTTGCCATTCTTGGACGGTGGGTGGAGTGCAATAATTGAACTTAAACTTAATAAATCAAGTTCATCAAGGCCCTATGACAACACTTAACAATGAATTGAATGACAATGAATGGACAATGATAATGAGAATGATTTTTCAAGTTCAAGTTCAATGATTCACCAAAATGAAATTAATTAATCTTACTAATCATCAAGCCCCATTATAATTAATTGCTGCTACTGCGCTTGCTATGCCATATATTATTATGCTCTTATTACTATTATTACCTCCTTGGGTCTCCATTTTGACACTTGAGTCCGGAGTTTTGGTATTTCCTGAAGAAGAACCAGCTCCCTGAGACATCTTGGAAATAAGTGCAAACGCTCTTTAAAATTAAAATAAGATTCCAATTAAAAAGAACAACAGAGTAGACCGGTCCGCTTTGTTTTGGTCGGCAGTCGAACTGCATGCAAGACGATTATCGATTTTTTGCACTTCTACAAAGCTATTCCTAAAAACTACAACTGCAAGTCCTAGAGTAAAGACATGACAAAAATATTGATTTAAACAGCTGAATTTACACAGCAAGACCAAGTATTTCGTGAAATCGAAATATTTCAAGATAAATAGATCTAGATCTATAGCTTTCGAAATATTTCAATATTTATATTTCCATTCTACATTATGGCATGGACAATGGGGTTTAGATAGAATTTGAGGCAAACAAGGCTATTCGAAACGAAATTTGTCGTTGATTTTAGAGTTGCCGAGCAAGCAGTACAAATTCCGATAACTCTTTCTGTGGCGATTTGTTTTGCCCTCTGCCTCTGCGCTGGACGTCTCTGTATTCAGGTTGATTAGGTAACTCTAGATAGGCCTTTACGGAATATTTTGAAATTTGTACTACTGCATGGCCGAATCCAAGCCGACCGGGTCAATGAGACCAAAGGCGGTAAGATTGATGAAGAATACCGGACCAGCGATGATTTCCCCAGTTTTTAATATCTCTCATTCTTCTTCTATCTCCAAATAGAATCTAGATCTATGTCTCAAGTCTCAAGAAGAGTCAACTTGACTTAGAATTAGAAGAGTCAATGAAGATCTGTAGTCTGATGAATCTTGGATAGATCTAAATTTATATCTAGAATCTAGATCTAGATTTTAGATTCTAGATCTATTTGTTGTTGTTTGTCAGTCAGGGGGGGAAACCCCCTTGATAGTTGAACCCCCCTCCCCCGCCCCCATGAAGCCCCCCTCACCCCACCCCTTTACGAATGGTCCGGTATTCTTCAATCTTCCCCTAAAGCCAAAGGCAAAAAAAGGCCCCATCACAACCAACAAATTAGGGCTAGGGTTCGAGCCAGGTGCAATTTACTACTAACTAGATCTAGATATCTAGAATCTAGATCTAGGTTGCCCCAGTTTTCACAGTTTAACACTAGATTCCCATTAGGTGGGCGAGATTTGGCACTGGGGGAAAATTGCTGCACAGCCACAGGAGATAATAAAATAATGACAATGAAGATAGAAGAAATTAGTAAGTAGCCTAATATTTGTGCTGCAATTTTCTCCCAGTGCCAAATCTCGCCCACCTAATGAAATGGGAATTCTACACGTTCTAGGTGGGCAAAAACTGTGTCAACCTCGATAGTAGTAGGCCTAGCCTACTCTAGTAGAGTACTACGGTACACTAGATCTACTACTAGTACTATCTCCACCAGTCTCTACCAACTCCAGTGCTATAATTTTCGCCCAGTTCCCCTGTTCGCCCACCTAATGGGAAGCTAGGCCTAATGTTATATACTCATTCTTAGATGGAGGCAAAAACTGGAGCAACCTATAAACATAGATATATTTATTTAGCCTTCACAAATGTTCTATGGAATTTATTGAGTAAACTTACTAACTACTAGGCTTAGGCTAATAGTCACGCTTTAGGCCTAAGTGTTTGGAATATGTTATCTCGGTTGCTCCAGTTTTCACCCACCTAAAAATGCGTAGGAACACACAGTTTAACACTAAATTCCCATTAGGTGGGCGAAAAGGGGGGGAAATTGCAGCACAGGAGATACAGCCTAATAATAATCATTGTAATGTAAACTACAGAAAACTTCTGCGAACACGGCGTGAAGTGTCCAAACATTTTGGAACCGATCTATATAATACAGCTGTAGTCCTGACCCTCTTCCTGGCTCATTTACTCCTTAGTCAATGCTGGCGCCTCTATTTCTATAAAGAGCTCACTCCTATTACTATTAAGTACTACGACTGATCTACTTACGCTTACAGAGTACTAGGCTACACTTGGCCTATTTATTTACTATTTAATGTTTTCCGTTTCCGCGTTGGACAGGTTTCTGTTTTATGCAGGTGATTCGAGAGGAATTTATCAAGGGGGCAGCGGGAATATTCCGTTACCGTAAGAGAAGGTTTCATTTTATACAAGTTTCCTTTTTGGTAGGTTTGACTGTTCTTGAAATGACCTCCTTTACCATCCTCTATTGCTCTCATGTCCCAAACTGTTCCTGTATTTTGCTTGTCAGATGCTCTGAAGGGAGAATGAAGAAAAGCTCGAGAACATTGCTGTTGGACAAAGTCCATCTCTACACCGTGCGCACCCTGCTGGGCATGACACTGGTGGGCTGCGCCACACTCGGCATGCAGGTCTACAGCTATTACTCTGGTACGGATACAACTCTTGACACTCCCATGCAGTCGAACCTGTCCAAGACGACCCCTCATTGTTGAGAGGGAAGTGGTCATCTTGGACAGGTCAGACGAATATGACACATGAAAAAAAAACCTTTCCCCTCCCTCCCTTCAGGTGAATATGAAGTAAGAAAACAATCAAGCCTTGTGGTCATTACCAAGTGGGATGTTTTAAATATTTAGGGTTTGTTTTTTTCTTCAGAGAGGGGAGGGGCTGCTTTGGCTTTGTATTTTTGTTGTTGTTCAAAATGTATCAGATGAGGGTGATGGAGAACACAAAGAAATGTGCCATCGCCACTCAACAAACAATCAACACCATTGTGGCAAGTCTGTTGTTACAGACTGGGTAAACAAAGAGACCACTGGCTTTGCCTTCAATTTGTGTTGGTCAGGAATTACACTGTATTGCGAATTATTCGAGGGGCTTATATAATGACAGGTGAATGGACTTAATGGTTGTTTGCCACACTCATCCGCAGCTGAAAATTTGTTAACCAATGACGGGTTAGCGCTAAGCTAAGCTTGCCAATGCTCAGTGCTGGTCAGACTCAGAGCGAGTGTATAACTTGTAGTATGGGCTCATAATGCGTAACAACGATAGATTTGGGGGGGGGGGGGGGGGGGGGGGGGTGTCACAAAGTTCCAAATATAGCTCCTATCCAAAGACAGATGGATTAAAGTAGATACAGCAGTGATTTATAAGGATTCTATCAGCCCTGCCAGTGACACTGGCCTCCAGGCTCCCAGCAGTCTGCGACGCACACTCAACAAGGCAAAGTAATTCTCAAATGATCTCAACTTGCTGGAAAATCTAAAGCAAATGTTGAAACACTAACATCGGTAAAGATCTGTCGCTGTCTATAGCCCAGTAGGCTGGACAGAATATTTCCAACTGGTGAAATAAGGAATCGGTTGTCATTTAGGCGGAGACTACTGCATGATTTGTGTCTTTTTAGTGTTTCTTTTGTTTGCAATTTCAACTTGGTAAATTTTCCATTATTTTTCTTCCTGTGGTATCCCCGATGACACACATGGGCTACAAGGCTACACACTGGCTAAAACAGCCAAAGTTGCTAGCGCCTTTATAAACAACTAACTTTAAAGTAACAAGGCTACACATGAACATATTTTGTCTCTTCCTTGCCCAGTGGTGCGACCGATGCGGTTGGAGGAAAAGAGAATGGTGAGGGAGGAGGAAATCTTTTTGGAGCAGCAGGAGCGCGAGGCAGAGCTTGTACGAAGGCAGAGGGACGCTGAGAAGTTGATGGGATGAACGGCGACAACAGTGACATCGGCAGCGGGGGAGGGGGAGTAACTCAGGCCTACATTTTCAACAGTGGGATTATGGATACGTGTGAATTTGGGGAGAGAGATGGGAAATTTTGTGGAAGTTTGTGTGAGTGAGACAAGACAATAGTGTGGAAGTAAAAGTTCGTGTGGATTGAAGGGTTTGACTGAGAATGCATTATACTTTGTATTTCGATAGATTTTACCAACAGGCGAGAACTGGAGTGTTGAAACTGCATTTACCATGTTGACAACAAGAACTGAGAGTTCTCATAAGAGAAGTCTTCAGGGTTATCAAAGGTGTTTGAAATTGTAAAGTGGGCGTCAATCTAGTCGCCAGATGTGACACAATGTCTTTGGCAATTTTGTCAGTGCCGAGACTACTGGCATCTCTTGTGTCAGTGAGGTGGGGGAGGCTAAAACAGCAAAAGGCTGGCGCCCCTATTGATAAGTTGGCCTATCTCAGATAATATCTTCATGTGGAGGGGCAGCTTGTTGAGTTTTGTCCAATAGTGTGTCTGATGGAATGGTCAACCTGTGACTCATCAATATCAAACGACGCCCTAAGATCTGGCGGGAGTTTTTCTAAGATTGATGGCTTAGCATTTTTTTTCCTTTATGAGTAATTCATGAATGTGCTGTATTAAAGGTAATGAATTAGACTGGAGGTAAGCTAGACGTACTGCTGTAGCATTTTTAGCCTTCAGATCAGATGAGATTACTTGTGAAAATTCCAACACTTACCTTACTTGTGACCTTAAGAAAAGGACATGTGTGTAAGACTTTTTTTCAACAAAATTTTTTGGAAGTTGATCATGGCGTTCTTTATATGAAGTTAACGCTTTCACTTCTTTATATATATGGAGTTGACGCTTTGACTTCCTCATGTGATGTTGATGCTTTCACTTCTTTATATATATGGAGTTGGCGCTTTCACACACGAGTTGTCCAAATGGCTGGGTTTGGTTCTGGCCCCTCCTACCTCGAAGTTCACCATGGTCTACATGGCAGTCATAATTCATGTTAAACAATAGGTCCTTTTTATTAAGACAAAAATGTGTGAAAGTGAATGCTGTACACAGCAATGATGTGAAAAAATCTTGTGAAAGCTTGTTGGATAAACCAGCGTTGTTGCCAATGGCTGATACACCAGTAGTGTGCAGTGGATATGTATAAGGATTTTGTTGATAGAAGGGTGATCAGTGCACTCATGTGATGACATCCAAGACTGTGGTTAGATTTGACAAAAGGCGAGCTCAGCGAGCCAATATATGTGTGGCAACCAGGGATTTTCAGTCTAAAGTGGCGCGGTGGTGTAATGGTTAGGCGCTTCGCCTATCACGCAGAGGACGTGAGTTCGAGGCCCGCGTGGGGCAATTTG